>JAMBUN010000045.1:0-93737 GCA_030271035.1 Microascus cirrosus
CCCCCCCCAAAACACGTCCTCTTGCGCTGTTCGCCCACTGTCTGTCACGACGCACACGCTCTGCCCTTGCACCTCACTGCCAATCACTTCCCCATAGTACGCAGAGTAAAGGGCATGAGTGTCTGATCGAGTGCATATGCCGATGCGTCTGTATCGGGACGGGCCGAATATAGGCGAGGATCCCGCCACCGCCCCGGCTGCATTCCGCCACCATATCTGATGCGAGAAGAGAGATGAGTGGCGGTATCAGCCTGTAATTAGCGATTTGCCATACTTGAGCCGTCCGTTCTGGCGATCCTATCGTAACCATTATGAAGACTGACTCGAAAGCCTCGGGTGCGTGAAGACGCCACCCCACGTGTTCAACGGGGCCTGGGAAACTTATCGGGCGCCGTATGTTGACACGCAAGGTTTCGGATAACCTCATGGGAACCTGTCAGGTAACAGGAGGAAGGGTTCGTTTCAAGCCCAAGCCCTCGTTGCTCCGCTCTGAGGGTGGAAGCGAACGACTGGACAAGACCGCGGCAGTGCCTCGGGCGCACTCATGAGATCTGGGTACGAGAATCTTACCGAACACTATTATTAAACGCAAGGTAAGCATATGGAGGCATCCATCCCCACCGGCTTGTGGGGGAGACTGGGGAAGCACTCTTGGTCCACGATACCGTGAGATTGCCCCTGTGGAGGGGGGAACAACCTCTGCATTCCGAAAGCCCTACCGGATGCACTCTTCTCCCTGCAGAACTGCCGATATTGTACTCCGCATTGAGGTGCGGAGGCCGCAGGACATGAAGGTTCCGTACAGGGTCAGCAACCCAAAACGACATAATATCGCCGTCTGGAAGGGGAGCCCCACCGCTCGCAGGTGCGGAGAAGACGGGAAATGCGGAGACACATTGGCGTCAGATGGGCCCCATGGGTTTCGGGTATTCTTCGCTCCTGCGGTTGACACTTCCTTGTCTGGTTCGTTCGCTACAAAAGGGGTTTGGTCCGGGCGTGCCGATCGGAACGTTTAGCACGATTGGCTTGGATCGGTGTTCCGTGGGTCCCTCTCTCCACATTGGTGTCTGTCGAGTGAGGGAATGTGGGTGAAACAAACAAGAAAACCTTGTAACCTTGTGCGTAATGGCATGGCCTCTGATTGGCAGCTCGGGTGGAGTCACCATGAATGGGATACTTCCCGAGAGTCTTGTCGCCCAGCAGGAATCAGGAGCGAAACCCAACGAGTTAGTGCTCCATTAGGATAGCTTCCGGTACCTGCGTGTAACCTTTCCCCGAGAGCTGGGGCCAAGCCACGGCGACCTCGGTCTCTTCGTGGCATAAGTGCCGACGCGGGCATCCGAACGTGGTTGTGGGTCCCTCCGCACCATGGCACCCTGTCTTCTAACAAGCTGGGGAAAGGGGGCGGGGCAGATTTCGTTCGGGGGAGATTCGCTGTGGGGGAGCGGCGTGGGGAAATTCTTCCGCATGTGTACTAGACCTGAATGGAAGAGAGAAGGATAAAAGCTGTCGTCGTATTTCACTTCCCATGTTCCTTCCCCCAGGAAGTTCTGCTCCCCGCCATTGCCGACTTTGATTCTACCCTCAACACGCCGTCTATCCAACTCCACGACGGTTAAAGCTCTGTCGATATGGTGTCAAACGAGAGGGATCAGGATAAGGAGTCGGTGGGGGTGAACGATGAGCATGTCGAGACTGGCCAGGTGCCAAAATCCCTAGCCGGAGCCGCCGGGCATGGCTTCGTCGCGACAGATCAGTAGGTTTCGCCTCGAGTTTACCTCCGTTGAGGAAGAGACTGGACTGACGAACCGTTCGAACAGGTACGGACGGCCGCTGGTCCAGATTGACAAGGCCGAGGAGAGGCGCGTCCGGCTAAAAATCGACCTGATGACCATCCCCACTGTTGCCCTCCTCTATCTCTTTTGCTTCATCGACCGCGCGAATATCGGTATGCTCAACGCCACCGACCGTCCCAAGGCAGCATGATTCCTAACACCCAGCTAGGGAACGCGAGGTTAGCGGGCCTCGAGGAGGACCTGAACATGACAGGTTACGACTACAATCAGTTGTTGTCCATCTTCTACATTAGCTACATCCTCGCTGAGCTACCGTCGGGCATCGCCTGTAAATGGATGGGCCCCGGTTGGTTCATCCCGCTCTTGACCCTCCTATTCGGAGTGACGTCTTTGGGGACTGCTTTCGTCACGACGCTCCCGCAGGCCTGTGGAGTGCGGTTCCTGCTCGGCATCTTTGAGTCAGGCATGATGCCTGGCATCTCGTTTTACCTGTCGAGGTGGTATAGGAGGTGCGTCTAAACAACTCAGACAGATAACCATGTAGTCGCTGACTCCCTGTGCTCGCAGGTCGGAGCTTGCATTCAGGCTCTCCTTGTTCATGGTCATGGCTCCCTTGGCCGGCGCCTTCGGCGGTCTCCTCGCCTCTGCCATCCTTTCGCTGGACTCTGTCGGCACTCTCCGTGAGTGGCGGATGATCTTCGCGATCGAGGGTATCATCACCATCGGCCTCGGCCTCCTTGCCTTTGTCACGATGACCGACCGACCTGAGACAGCCCGATGGCTCACCAAGGAGGAGAAGGACATCGCCATCGCGCGCGTCAAGTCCGAACGTGTGGGCCAGACCGAAGTAGTCGACAAGCTCGGCGGCCGTAAGGCCTGGCTGGGCTTCTGGAATCCCGTTGTGCTCTCGACGGCTTGGATCTTCCTGCTGAATAACATCACGGTGCAGGGTCTCGCTTTCTTCCTGCCGACTATCGTGGGCCAGATCTACTCCGACTCCAGCACCATCCGCAAGCAGCTCTTTACAGTGCCGCCCTACGTCGTCGGCGCCTTCTTCACAGTGCTATTCCCAGCACTTAGTTGGAGGACTGATAAGCGCCAGGTTTTCCTCATTCTGAGCGCGCCGCTAGTCATGGTCGGCTATATTATGTTTCTTGCGTCTGAGAATAATCAAGTGCGGTACGCGGCGACTTTCCTGCTGGCCTCAAGCTGCACGGCCGTTGGTCCGCTCGCAAACGCCCAGGTGGCGGTCCAGGTGGTGTCCGACACGTCTCGCGCTGTAAGCTTGGCGGTGAACATGATGTTCGGCAACACGGGTGGGCTGATCTCCACCTGGTCGTACATCTCGTCGGACGCCCCTGGCTACCCGATTGGCCATGGATTGAACCTGGCCGCGGCCTCCTCTATCCTCATATGCAGCACGCTGGCGCTGCTGTGGATGAAATACGATAATAAGCAAAGGGATAAGAGGGATGTGGACCAGGAGCTTGAGGGCATGACCCCCGAGGAGATTGAGAATCTTGAGTGGAAACACCCAGGATGGCGGTGGAAGCCTTAAGTTGGGAGGTTAAGGCTGTGGCGTCGGTATTCAACAGGATATGAAGGAGAAATACGAGGAATTGCGTATCGGTATTGGGATAAAGGACATCGGTTTCATTCAAGCTTCTGCAATTTATGGGAGCAGAGATATATTTCAACCATAGAATAGAAGGAATGTATAATGGTACTCTGTGAAAAATGCGTTAAGTGACAGGACAATACGAAGCCCACTTCTTACGCTGCAGTTCTTTCCCTGTCGCGCAGGAGTCTTTCAATTGATAGATAAGGATGAACGATTAGTCGGATTTTGTGAGCCAGGATAATCCACAATTCCGGGGTCTTTGCAAAGGAAGTGTTAGCGTAACTGGATTGCAGGTAGGATTGTCAAGGGAACCGGCAGTTGAAGAGAGTAAGTTCGACGACTAAATTAGCACGCTCGCTTTCGTAAGACCGCAACCAGGTGATTTACAACCAACATATGTGAGCCAACTCAAGAGTCAAAGATGGCTGAATTTAGCCCGCAAGTTGAAATACCAACGTCCGCTTTCGACTTGGCCCCTTCCTGATAGTGGCGTCAGACCGTCGAATCCATACCTCAATGGACCAGAGGACGCATTCACAACCCATAGGTCACTCGTCCTTAGAAGTACTACGAAGCCATAATTAGATATAGTCTCTGAGCCGCATTCCATCTTCCCTCCTGATGGAAACCTGGAGTCAATGCCCGAGTTTTCCCAGCCAGTTTCCAAATAGACTGTTCAAACAACGCTCAGTCTCCTGGCCGGGTAGGCTGTAATGCCACACACTCCATTACATGGATAATGGTGGGTGAGCCCCTCCTAGCTTCGGACACAAGTAACCGCTGGTGCATGAAAGGGAAGTTTGGTGACGACAACGCCCGCAAAGGAACGCCCTACTTATGGGGGTAAGCCTTCCCGCGTGTGAGCCACGTAACCTATTCTGAGGGAGAAAGCGTTAAACCCGGTGGCGCCTGAGCTCATCCCTACACGGTGTCGGAACTATATACAAAGGGTTACGGGCGTTATTCGTGTTACCATTGAGGTATTCCGCATCACGATTATCCTGCTGTTGAGGAACCCTGGGTCAATCCGGTTCCTCGCTAACTCGCCCATGCCGATTTTACTGGATATTTTACGAGGCTTAAAGCCCGCTGCGAGAATTTCACTTTGGGATCGGGCTGTTCTGGGTGCGGTACGGAATTTCGTCATGGGGTGTTTGTGAGGAATGTCGCGAGCTGGCGCCCCAGGGTCATGCGGAGGCATCGAAGTACACATTGATGCGGGTGATAGGGATAATGTCCAGGATTGAAAATTTATACTAGAAAGGTGGCCGCGAGTGATACATTGCACTGGCGCCACTACTCACCCGTGTGCGGAGTAATGTTCAGTGGATGGCGCGGAATGAATGCAGCCGGTGTGACATCTTAGGATGCTCTCCAGCAGAGGTGCATGCTTCCGATTTCGGATGGCAGAGCTTGCGACAAAGCCCCCTAACAACTGGAATGGAAGGGCTAGGGTTAAGGGAAATGAACTCTCGGACGGTGACAACGTGGAGCCTGCTTCCGGTGGCTCGACTTGGATATCCTGCTCGAGAAATGTCCCCTGCCGTGACCACGCGCGATAATCTATGCGTGTGGCCGTTTTCAACCACACGCCATTCAGGCATCCAGAGAAGACAAGAATTGCTTTTTTCTCATGGCTCGCAGATTCTTAGCTCCACCTTCCCATGACCCTCAAGGTGGGCTTGGCTCGTGCATCTTCCCATCCCTGTCCCATCAACGGGTTGTCCCGAAGGGGATAAGCCGGGCCCGAAAGGGGAAAGGACTGTCGGCGGGGAGGGCAATAAGATTTCCCCTTTCAGTTTCTCCTGCGACATCAGCCACGACAGCCGTTGGCTTATCGGAGAGGATCGCACAGTGGCGTCCCATCTTCCTGGCGGCAAGCCCGTCAAGCTTACTGTACCTTTGGGCCATTTAGGACGCATGCTCCGAATGGCGCCTCGGCTTGTGATATCAAGATGCATGTCATGGGCTCCACCAAAGTGCATGAAACCCGTCCGAAGGCGTCAGCTTTTGAACTCGTCACATTTGAGATTAGACTCCTTCTTTGCTCCGCGAGGCCAGGCGGATACGGTGCCTTTTTCGGGTGAGCGTCGGTTCTTGCCCTCCCCGATGCGCCCTCCACATCGCCCGCTCCTCCGGGATAATTGTTAGCCATTCCTGGTTGCTGGGCCTGTTATTGACCTGGAGTGTCTACGGCCAAAAGGGCGCCGTGCCTTAGATACTCAGCCCCCCCTATGTACAGCTGAAATGCATGCTTCTTGCATCGGATGCATCAGACATCCGACACAAGCACGGGAAGGACCTGAATATTTCCGTCGACTCGAGCCCGCCCACATCAGCTTCTCCGCATTGGATCAGCGGGCTCTCAGGACACCCATGTGCTATTGGAACAGCAGCCGTGTAACACGGAGAGACCTGATGGCACCAACTGATCGCCGATAGATGATGTGGCGCGCATGGCGCGGCCGTGCTTGAATATGTCGCTCTCTTGTTTCTCGGTCACAGGGCTAACTATGCTCAGCAGAGCGCAGGGATGAACTTTTGGCGAAGTGGCTGGGTGCCGCTTTTTTCATCATAGGATTACTGGTAGGCAATAGCAAGAAGGGGTGATCCAACGAGGTGTAGTTCGGCATATGCGTATCTCATGTGGACGTGGTTGTGGCGTTAATGGACCTTGGAATGCACACACCGCAATAACTAGTTCATTGCGCTAGGCTGGGTAAGAAGCCGAGGGGCGCAAGGATGATCTCGAATATAACGGAATGTAGAGCCAGATAAGCCCCCAAAGAACCATATAGAAGGTTGGCGTTTTCTGGAAATACCATCGTGTTAAGCCAGGGGTGCTTCTTCAAATAGACTACGATACACCTCAAAAAGAATGTCGGAACATCATTTGTGACCATGTGAGCTAATTCCGATGGAACGAGATCTCAAAAGTTGTGAGAGCTGGGACAATCAACGCCTGAGAACTGTTTACTGGCGAGAGCTGACCTGTCATTTTTTTTTTTTTTGGCGGTTTCTGATACTACATACACGCAGCCAGGGAAGCTTTTCCGGGTTCTGAGGATTCGCGCCCCCACTTCGAAGCCGACGCCGGTCCACACGAGCCAACAGTGAGGGGCAGTTCCTAATGTCGAAGTCATTTCGTTAACCCCTTTCGAAAAGGGCGCTGCGACTGACTTACTCTTGCAGCGTGTCGGCCGCTCGGAGCAGGCCTTGTAAAGACACTCAAGGATGCCAGCTGTCATCCCCACCTCTGTACCCCCGCGGTAGCCTGAACAATTTTCTGCATGCAAGTATGAGAGGCGCATGGCGTGCTGCCAAGGGCTGGGTTCCTCGTGGCAACAACGGCGGTGTGATCCGCGGGCGCTGTGCGCGAGCTTAAGGTTTTCCCGAAGAGGATCAATCACTCACGTTTCCTTCCGCCATGTATCCTGCCCCTGCTCACCTGGACACCCTCCCCCGCTCTCGTGCGACAGCACTTAAGCCTATACACGCGTCTTAGGCTTTCCTGAGAAAATGCAATAAAGCCGCCGTTTATTGACAAGCTCCCGCCAAATGCCACTACCCGCCGCCGCCGAACCACTGCCTTGGAACGTTGTGTTGGCAGACACGGCGTCACAAGGCTGTGTAACACAAAGGCTACCCACGCGGTGACATCGCGCCGGAGCTTGGATTGACATCTCCGGAGGGGACCCATTCCTGCATTCTCGAAGTCGGATGACGGCATGGGTGGGCCTTTGCTCCACCGGCAAAGGGATCCAGGTATTTACGGCCGCGGATGTAAAGCAGCGGGCGGAGACAGGGATTCTTTCCGTAGAGACGGGCTGGAGCGTCGAGAGTGGAGCTAAGGGATTGGATCGCGCTTAAGACTGCGGAACGTCGTCACGCACACTGGAGCATTGCATATCCGTATATATTCTCCTGCTTCCTTTCCGAACCAAAATTGCTTTTCTCCACATGGGTGCGGCGCAAAGTAATCTACTTCGATCGACGCCAGCTGGAAGCACAATCCTTCTCCACCTCTGAGTCTGGCCACCACCGTCCCTCGTTACCTCCCAAGTGAGTCCTCATATCGCATGGATGTCACATTAAGACCTTCAAGTCTCACTAAGCCTCGAACTCCTAGGATGGTCAAGCTTATCTCTGTCCTCTCGATGGCCATGCTCGCCGCACCGGCGATCGCGCACCTTGATATCGTCGCTGCGGTAAGTTATGACGCATTTCATTAATTGTGCGTCTCTGCCACTGGGAAACTTTATCCGACATGACGCTCTGTGTATCCTCACACAAGTGTAACCGATTTACCAGTAAGACCTGCTGACAACACCTTCCCCAACGGCGATTGTGTGTCACGAGGTATATAAGCTTCACGGCTTGCTCGGTAATTCTCCGAGGCTGCATGACTGAGGAGCGCCTCTGCCTCCCTCTTTACCAATATCATCCCACTCATTCATGTGTCAGCCGTTGCAGGTGAGAACCCGATTCTCTGGGTTACACTGCGTCTATCCCAACGCCCCCACGCCGCTCCCGCATCCACCATTTCACCTCCTGAAACGAAAAGCAAATAGAAACACCAACTCGGGAAAGCAACTGACGTCTATCCAGTGCGCCAAGCTCAGCCTTGCCCTCCCCGGCAGGGTCACCTTGCCTCACACCAGTCATTATTCGGAACATAACGCGTACTGGTCAGCCCGCCAATCTGAGCTCACGCCTAACTGCTTTGTGAGCCCAGCCTCAACCTTGGAGGTCACCAAAGCCCTCAAGATTATCCGAAAGCTCCATGCGCCCTTCACCGTCAAGTCAGGCGGCCACGTGCCGTTCCCCAGCTCCAACATCGACACGGGTATTGTCATCGACCTAGTGAATTTGAACACTCTTCAGCTTTCCGAGGACAAGTCTATTATCTCCGTCGGACCCGGAAGTAGGTGGAAGCACGTTGCTGCCTACCTTGACCCCGAGGGCCTTGCCGTCGTTGGAGGTCGTGTAGGCAATATTGGCGTCTCCGGGCTTACCCTCGGCGGTGGAATCTCCTGGTTCTCAGGCAAATATGGATGGGCCTGTGACAACGTCCGGAAGTATGAAGTTGTTCTAGCCGATGGGAGCGTCATAGAGGCATCTGTCGAGGAGAACGCGGATATGTACAAAGCCCTTAGGGGCGGCGGAGGCCCTAATTTTGGAATCGTGACGCGCTTTGACTTCGAGACCTTCGAGCAGGTATGGTCTAGTTGAAGCAGAGGTGCCTCCTCAACTGAATTACTGTAAAGCTAACTCGCCAGCTAGGGTGATATCTGGTACAAGGAGTCCCTTCATGCTCCACAAGTCGCCGGAGATGCCATCCAAAAGTTCACTGATCTGACTGTCGAGGGGATGGACGAGGACCAGCTCGCCCATCCGGTCATGTTCGCCGCTTACTCTCCCGACCTCGACGGAACCGCGATCCAACTCTTCCGATGGCGTACGTCTTCTCATTACCCCTTACCCAACTTACGTACTAGACCCTGTGGCTAACACTATTCAGATGCGCACCCGCCGGTAGACGTTCATAGTGTCCCTCCCTCCCTTGAGGACCTGGAGGCCCTCCCCGCCCTCTCTAGCAAGAACGCGACACTTTCCGTCGGTGACATGTTGAATGTCTACCCTGAGCCTCCGGGCTTCCGCAAGGGCTGGTGGGACACCTCCATCCGCGCCGGCGATGCCTCAGTCCTCGAGGCTATCATCGACAATTACGAAAACTGGGTCAAGGAGGACCTCGCCGACAAGGGCCCCGATGTTGTTCCCGTGCTGCTCATGATGCCGCTCTCCAAGTCAATAATTGCCCAGTTCCAGAAGAACGGCGGGAACAGCCTCGGCGTTGGCGCCGACACGCCCGCCCAGATCAAGATCAACACCTACATTACGTGGACGGACCCGGATCAGGACAAGTTCATGGAGGAGACGGCCATGAAGCTTGTGGGCCAGACGGAGCAGATTGCGAAGGATGGCGACGCGTTCGACCAGGGCTTTATCTATATGAACAACGCTGAGCCGATACAGGACGTGTATGAGCGCCGCGGTGCAGACACGATCGCCCTTCTTAAGGATGTGGCTGCGAAGTATGATCCTGATGACGTTCTCCGGACTCAGTGGAAGGGCTACTTTAAGGTCTAGGAGCGGAGAGGTACCGGGGCTCCAGAAACCCCGGACGTACGGGACGAGCTTTAATTAATGACGAAGTTTTATTCTTTATTTTTTGGAAGGGGGATGGGGAGGGGGATGGATGATCTCGGTCCCTTGTACTCGTGTGTTAGTGGTCTTCTATTCCCTGCTTTTCAGGGAAACATAATATGACTCAATTGAGTTCAATCGATCTTCCAATCTTAAGTTGAACCCCGACTATCTTAGTTTGGCCCAGCAAAGGATTGCTGCGGAATTCTCGTGGTTAAGGCTTTCGAAATTGGAATTGAGTAATTGACAGTTAACACTAAAGACAAGCGAGAGGTATAGAGCAGGAGAAAGCTAGTAGCATCGTATGAAGTTGTAGGAGGGCCTTCGACTGGTGACAACCATGGGCCAATATAAGGGCTGCTGGCTGAGACCACTGGCAACCGTTTTGTTAAGAGTAATCACAATTCTCGCTTAATTCAACGCATTCTATTCTGTTCAACTCTCTAGCATCTCCACCGGGGGGGTGGGAGGAAAGGGTGTTGCGAACAAATTACATCACCAGAGTGTCATGGAGTTTCCACACCTTAAGTCAATACAAACACCGGTCTGAGCCTGTAATGACGACAGAACTCGACGTAAGGTCGACTGCTATTGCACGGTGATGAAGTAAACTCGATTGATATGAAATCAAGCAGATGTCCTCTCCCTATAAAGCCCGCCCAAGTCGTCACAGCTTGAATGAGCAAAGAAACTCGATTTACTATTCCACCTTCCGAACAACACACAACATAGACTATCACCTCTTTACAAACAACAAGGCACCCCCCCACTCCAAAAAATGGCGGAGACAACTTTTACTCTAAACACCGGTGCCAAGATCCCGGCCGTCGGCTTCGGAACCTGGCAGGATGCCGACGCCCAGGAAAACGCCGTCACCACCGCCCTCAATGCCGGCTATCGCCATATCGACACGGCGCGGATCTACGGCACCGAGAAGGCCGTCGGCGCCGCCATCCGTAAATCCCGCGTCCACCGGTCAGAGATCTTCCTTACGACCAAGCTCTGGAACACTGATCATCGGCATGCGGACGTCGATAAAGCTATTGACGCTAGCCTGGCTGACCTGGGACTCGACTACGTCGATCTTTTCCTAATGCACTGGCCCGTGGCGTGGAAGCCCGGCGACGGCATGTTCCCCAAGGAGAACGGGCAGCCCGTGGTGCTAAGCGACGTGGACTACGTCGAGACCTGGAAAGCGATGGAGGAGGTGTATAGGTCGGGAAAAGCGAAGGCAATTGGAATCTCGAACTTTTCGCGCGAGGAGACGGAGCGGGTGATCAAGGAGGGCAGCGTCAAGCCCGCGGTGCACCAGATGGAGCTCCACCCTTGGCTCCAGCAGCGCGACTTCACGGAGTGGTTGAAGGGGCAGGGCATCCACGTCACCCAGTACTCACCCTTCGGTAACCTGAACCCTATCTACGAGGGCGCGCAGGGCAAGCTGGTCGAGGACCCGACCATCCTCGACGTCGGCAAGAAGTACGGCAAGGCGGGCCCGCAGGTGGCGCTCGCGTGGGGCATCGCGCACGGGCACAGCGTCATCCCCAAGTCTAAGACCGAAAAGCGTATTAAGGACAACCTTGGCGGCGACTTTAAACTCGAGGCGGAGGACGTGAAGAAGATCGACGGGATCGACAAGAAGCTGAGGTTCAACGACTCGAGCGCGGACTTTGGGTATGAGTTCTTCAAGGGACTAGACGGGAAGAGAAATTAAAAGAGCGGAGGGAAATTAAACAGTAACGACGGCAAATGTAAACTTGAGCATCAATTAGGCGTTTAATCGATTATGATGTGCTTGCGTTTGGTTCGTGCGAGGGCTCATACGTAACGAAATAGCAGGTTCTCCAGGCGCTCCTTCTCGGCAGTTCGCCAACGCCTCTGACAAGAGCGACTCGACCATTCGTCGGAAGCTGCGGAAGGAACGACCCAACTCATCACAATCCTCGGAAACTCACGACTAATTGCATGGCTGAGAAGCAATGCGTAAGGGAGAGCCACGTGGGAGCCACTAACTATTCCTGTCGTGGAATTGCGCTGAGTCCCCAGAGGCGGAACGACCTCTAGCCCAGATGGCGCCTTCCTTCGACATAAGCAGTGCCAGATCCGCGCGTTTCGGGGAATCAAGCAAAGCAAGCGTCGTATCTCGGGCCAATCCGAAGAGCTCAAAGGACACAATGGCGGGCTTACAGAAGAAAATTGACCGAAGCGGAGATAGCCACTGCGCTGGCACGCTTTCCCCGGCAAAACACCGAAATACCGAAATCCCCGCGCCCTCAGCGGCTTACATATCCGCGTCAGCATCGTGGTCAGCATCGTGGTCAGCATTTATGGATCCATCGAGGTGCATAAGTATGCATTACTGTTTTCTATTTTGTCGCGTTAACTCCCTTGCCTGTCGTGCAGTTTTCATTTCTTAAAGCATCAATCCTCTGCCCCTCCTGCTCGCCAGCTGCAACCACAGCAATCCAACCGACGACTTGCAACTTTGCAGCACTGTGACTACCTCACGCCATGACGCTCACATCACCTCCGGCTCATGTGGCCATTATTGGCGGTGGTCTGGCCGTAAGTACCCCCTGGTGAACTCTCGACCTCCTACACTCTATGCGCTTTGGCTAACACCAACCACAGGGCCTCACTCTCGCTCTCGCCTTACACGATCTAAGCATCTCCGCTATAGTCTATGAATCCCGTCCCGAGGCTTATGATCAGGGCGGGGGCGTCATGCTCTCGCCCAACGCCCTTCGCGTCCTCGACAGCGTCAACGTCTACAAGCGCATCCGCGATCGCTCCCTCCAGTTCGACGTGCTCACTTTCAAGAATACCGAGGGTCAGACGACCGACGAGTACTACTTTGGCTCGGAGAAGCTTTACGGGTACCCGGCTATCCGCATCATGCGCAAGCAGCTCCAGGACGAGCTGAGGGCCACACTGAGGGAGCGCGGCATTCCGATTCACTACGACCACAAGCTGAGCAAAATCACCTCCGACGGCCCGGAGGGAGTGGAATTCGCCTTTACAAACGGTGAGGTCGCATCCGCCCCTCTGCTCATTGGAGCGGATGGCATCCATTCTACCGTTCGAAGTACATTTCTGCCCCAAGTAAAGCCCATCTATGTGGGTTTCATCGGCGTCAGTGGTGTTGTCCAACGGTCCAAGCTCCGCCTTCCTGACGACTACAGTCTACCCGCAACGGTTATGGGGAAGAACGGCGCGTTCCTTCTCGTCCCACAGAAGGCGGACGGTTCCGAGCTCTTCATTGGATCACAGCGGCGATTTGGAGGACTAGACAGGGAAGGATGGGAGGCGTTGAGGCAGGACAAGCAGAAGCTGTATGACATGCTTCAGGAGAACGCCGAGGACTGGCCGGATGTGGTAAGATCTGCTTTGGAAGGGATGTCGGTGGATAACATGGGGTACTGGGCGTTCCACGGCATTCCGCCCTTAGAGAGATGGATGACGAAGTCCAATCGGGTAATCCTTGTCGGCGATGCAGCACACGCGATCCCCCCAACCGCCGGGCAAGGTGCCAACCAGGCATTCGAGGATGTTCGGGCCCTGGCCACACTCCTCTCCAAGCTGTCTACCAACGTACCCCTAGACAAGGCGGCCGCAGCGTGGCAGTCCTACCGTCAGGACCGTGTTCGCGCGGTGCTCGAGCTGACAAACCAGATGAACGCGAAGCGCCTTCCAGAAGCGGAGCGGGAAAAATTGCCCCCGGGGGCTATCTGGGGTGATGCATCACAAACGCGGGGAGACGGAGGCGAGCTGAGTTGGTTGTATAAGCCGGATCTTGCTGAGGAGGCGGAGAAGTGGGCGAAGGAGATCGAACAAGCGGGCTTCATGAATTAAGCAGTTTTTCTGGGGGGGGCTTTATGAGGTGCGCTTGAGGATTGCTTCACGGAATACGATGTCACCGTCCTCGAGTGGAAACGAGGGGTGTTAACAAGTTGCATTTGTTCTCTATGTCTCAGCGAACGTGGCTTTGGGAATTTGAAGACCCATGTGGACACACGCCCTCTCGTCCGTCTCTCAGAGTGTGAAACCAGTTGGTACTCCGATAATCTCCATTCCTTTCCAAGGTCCCACCTGTAGTGATCATTTTCTGATCTCTTTATCCTTCCTGTCCAGTGGCATAGGCATATCTTGTCTTTGAAAGAAATGCCCACCTCCCACACATCACCTCTCGCACAACCCTCTCACTCCTGGGAATCCGCTCGGGCCCTTGCTTGTCGTACGTTTTGAAGTTCACCATGATGCCCGTGCCCTAGTTGTTCTGCTCCTCCAGCTCCCCCCAATAGAGTCGCCGCCGGGTTCGCATCGTGAGAGCACGCGGCGGGTTTTGTAAAGCCTTTTCATGAAGTGGTAGGCCACCGCTCTCCGATCTCCTTGTAGTGGCTGAGGCCCACGGGTAGAACCGAGACAAAATAGTCCCAGTGAAGATTAGGGGACTGGACGGAGCGGCGGCGGGAGTAGTAGTAACAGTGGACTTCGACGGAGGGTGTGAGGTGCAGGGCTCCGGTGCAATCAAGCTTGAACGTGTCGTAGTCACGATTGTCGCCACCTAGCTCACTCGGTAGTCTAAAACGCGCCGTGGCATTGGTATCCAGGCTATGTTTTGAGAACCTCCAGGCGGGGCGTTCGAGCGAGGGATTGTCGGGTGCCGGATACTGGATGTCACCATCCGTGGTGACGATATCGGCTGGGGAAGAGAAGAGGGCCTGGTTGCTGAATAAGAACGCCTCAATGGAGTCAGAAGAGTCACGGTCGACAGACAGTGGGAACGAGTCAGTGGGAATAGCCACTAGCGCAGTGTTTGGTTGGGTTTTGGGGGCCGGGGGGAGGGAATAACTCTTCAGTTAATCAGGAACATTATATTGGAAGATAGGGGGGCCTATAATAAGGGCTGATCGAAATTCGTGAGATGTGGTGTGTCGTGAGAGGAGTCTGGTTGAGGGTGAGAATCTTAGAAGTGGGAGCCCATCGGATTTTTTATTCTTAGAAAGGCATGTTTTGAACATCAGTCACTTCATTTTATGATCTTTGTTGTGCCTCTGCAGCTGGAACAACAAAAGTGGTGAATCACTGTGTGTGGGCCTCACATATTTATTTCCTGCTCCAGTGGCAAAGGAGAAAGGAGAGGGTCCATCTCATGAACCCAGGATTCAAAGCCAATTGTGGCAGCTGGTACCGGAGATGCGCTTAGCATAGCGCCGGACGTTCCCTCAGATCTAGTTCCGTCCTCGCGCAAGTCTCCTTCGATTAGTGTGTCTAGATCGTAGCAGGAGGCTGGCCTCATTTCGGCGGGAATGGCCACTGCTGGTGAGTTGTTGTTGACCTGCAGGACGCGTCCGTCAACTTCATCTCCATTCCCAGCACCCATGATCACTCTCCACACGAGCTTTTCGCTCAAACGGTTTAGAGTAAGGGACGTGACAGGCGTGGTAACTGATTCCCTGATGTATTGTACTCGAGACGAGTGTTACAGGAACTGTGATCAAGTCTCCAAACATTATGTGTCGGACTGCAAGCTTTACATGCTATGTTACTTCAGCAGACGATGTCAACATGTGGTGTTTGCTAGAAATCTGGGGTTTTGTAATACTCTATTATTTTACATGAGTTCAAGTTTCACTCAGGTATCAACAGGTGAAAGATGGAGCTCTAGAATCCTTGACGTTGCATCCAATTCGTCCACAGCATCATATCTCAAATCTCAAAAACTCTAGTTCCATTCCCGGTAGTAACTCCAGATATGCTTTCTTTCCGCATCGCAATGTTTCGAAATTCAGAAGTAGCCGAAGTACCAAGCCCCGAAGCGAGTCACAGGGGCCAGGACAGCATTGCCGAACTGCTTCGGGAGGGTCTCCTCTTCCTCAAAGGGGCTCTTGGAGAGGTTGACGAGGTTCAGCGAAATAATGTCCTACATTTCATCCTGAACAAAGACGTTAGCCAGCTTCTTCTTTGATTGCATGCCTAGATAGGGCTTACGATGTTCTCGTCGGCGCCCTTGGTGACCGTGACCCAGTTGTCGGCGACAGAGCTTTTGTCAGACGAAGCCTCGGTGGCCTCGGACTTCGAAGCGGAGTCGTCTTCAGGAGGGGAAGCGGACGTCACGGCGTTAGTGCTGGGGGTCGAATCGGTGTCGGACGCACTCTCGTCGTCTCTAACTCCGGAAATTGAAACAGACCGGGCATCGGAAGCCTCCTGGGTACCATCAGTGGCATGGCCCACGTCGATGTTGGTAACTTCTAAGGAGTCCTGTTTGATCGCATTGTTGCTGTTGTCGCTGTATCCAAGCTTCAGGGCTTGAGAGGTGAAGTGGATGATGCCTGAGCCCGCCAAAATTTTCGCAGTAGACTCGGTCATCGTGAATGTGACTCAGGGAATTATTTTGGTGATGCTTTGGGTGGACGACCTGTGAGTCGTGTTTCCGGAGTTGTTACTTTGGGAGTGTTTTCGGTTTCTTGCAGGAACCCTGTTGGGAAAAAAAGTTAAGAAGATATAGTTCGATCTGTGTTCGACAGTGCAGAGCAAACTTGTGTCTTTTGAGCCCCAGTGTGCATGGTGGAGGTAGGAACAAGAAAAGTGTTGTTTCTCACCGCACCAGAAAGAAAGAGCTGTGTGGTTGAAAGCATATGCTCAGAAAAGAGATTCCTGGGCTATCCCAGAGCCCCACATCCCTTGGAAGCCATGCAGTTCTAATATGATAACCCAGCAACCATCCAAAAGGTAGCTTTTCCGACAGCACCTGGTTGAACAGTCCACTCTTCTACCGGAAAAGCGCTCTTTCTAGTCTCTTTGCCTAAGGTTCTCCTCTCCTTATCCTTGGAATCCGGGACACTGGAGACTCTCCAGCTCCTTTTTTCTACGCCCTAAACCTTCGGTGAACACCCACAACCACCACGAAGAACACGACCACCCAAACACAATGAGAAACGCCAGTTCGACTTCAGTCCAAATCACGTAGGTATCATGAAATTTGTGCCCTTAGCGGCAGACAGCACCTCGCCAAGTTCACCTACACGATCCTCCAGCCTGTGATGGACATCAACAGGAGCCGCACGGGCGCCATATACGGAATTAATCACAGAGATATTGAATTATGGGACCAAGGAGACGCATAGACAGGCATTGGATGAGCAGGGAGATGGGAACAAGTTCTAGAAGATCCGAGCGGGCAGCTGCCCCTTGGTGATTTCGCGACTTCGCAATCGAACCTGGCAACATTGACTGGGCGAAAGTACGATCGGCGGCTATTCCTCATTTGACTTCAATACAACGGTTGTCCGTCTTGAGGACCTTTCCGATGCTTCCATTCCCATCTGCCAAGGTCGTGACGGCCTTCGAGGGGCGAGGACATGGCTGCCGCGCGAGTTGGGTGCGGCACTTCACATCGAAAACGGTCCAACCCTTCGTACTGCGAGCGGGAATACAGATTCTCCACATCCACGCGACCTCTTGCGATCCCCATGAACACGGCCGGTCCAGAGGATTTTCCGGCTGTCAAACGCTCAATGAGCTGGGTGGGGTCTTGGGTTGAAGCACGGGCCAATGGGGGAGGTTGCTTCCAGGCAGAGAAGCCATCCTATATATGTCACGTGAGTTCGCGTCACATCTTCACCTTGACTCGGTACGTATCTCTAGGCACCCACGCCTCAGCCTACGCGCCGGGATCCAGGTCCTGTCAAGCTGCCGGTCCTGCCTGACGCTTGCTAGCTTCGTGGAGTCTATTTAGATGCGCCAATTCATCCCTAATTTGACCTGTTTATTTCAATTCCATATTTTGGAGCTCACCAACTTATCCTCCTCTGAATTCTCGCAATGGCCCGTGTAACTCGACGGCAGGCCGCTGCCGCCGCCCAATCCTCCGACGCTGGTGACGATGGCACCCTGACACCCACCACCGCTGGGACTGCCAAGTCCGTTACTACTAAGAAACGCCCAAGATCTGCTGCCAAGGCTGTGGGAAGTAAAGTCGTTGATAAGGCTGATGATAGTCAGACCGACAAGGCCGCCGACTCACAGCCCAAGAAACGGAAGACGGGCAAAACCACCAAGGCTACCAAGGATACCAAGGATGCGGCAGACGCTGATGCTGTCTCCCAAGACAAGGTCAAGGATGAGGTGGATGATAAGCCAGCTGCCCCGCATCCCATCACGGCAGAGAAGAAGGCGGGAAAAGTGCCGCTGGCCGAGGGTGGGATCGCCAATTCCAAGGACCTGGTCATCCCAATGGACACGGTGGCCGCGAGGGATGGCCGCCTCACCACCAACTTTACCGTCTACATTGACCCGTTGGGCCTGATCTACGACGCGTCCCTAAATCAGACCAATGCGATGAACAATAACAACAAGTTCTATATCGTTCAGGTAAATCGCCTCATGAACCTAAGGCTTCGCCAACTTGTGTGTTCTGACGTATCCGGTCCACACAGGTTCTTGAGAACAAGGCGACATCGAAGTTCTACTGTTGGACGAGATGGGGCCGGGTCGGCGAGACAGGCCAGACCGCGCTCCTCGGCCAAGGCACGCTGGACGACGCCGTCAAGAATTTCGACAAGAAATTCAAAGACAAGTCGGGCCTTCGCTGGGCTGATAGGACGGCGGCCCCAAAGGCTGGGAAGTACGCCTACGTAGAGAAGTCCTACGATCCGGATTCCGATGATGAAGATGATGAGAAACCAGCCAAGAAAGAGGGTGACGATGTCCCAGCCGAGGTGGCTTCCCCTGCGAAGTGCACGCTAGACAAGCCAGTTAGGGAGCTCGTGGAGCTCATCTTCAACCAGAGGTTCTTCAACAATACGATGATGTCCTTCAATTACGATTCCAACAAGCTGCCTCTGGGAAAGCTCGGCCGAACCACCATTACTCGTGGGTTTCAAGCCTTGAAGGACCTCAGCGCAGTCCTCAGCGACAGCAGTATTGCGGCGCGGGATTACAACATGTCACCCATGGTCGCTGTCGAGCACTTTTCTAACTTGTATTACTCGGTCATTCCCCACGCCTTCGGCCGCAACCGGCCTCCCGTCATCAATTCACATGACATGCTGAAGCGAGAGGTCGAGATGCTGGAGAGCCTGTCAGACATGAAGGCTGCGGCGGACATTCTGAAGGAGACCGACTCCAGCGGTCTACACCCACTCGACAGACAGTTCCGCGGATTGAATCTCGAGGAGATAACTCCTCTGAGCCCCACCAGTAAGGAGTACAAGACGCTCACCGCGTACCTCCACGGCTCCACAGGTTCGACTCACGGCATCGAGTACGCATTGTTTCTTATTCTCCTGGCCTGTCCAACCGAACTTACCCATGCTAACTTCCCACTCCCAGGTACGACGTAATCGACGTGTTCCGCATCGCCCGTCCCTTCGAGAAGGAGCGCTTCGAGAAGAGCCCGTACGCCAAAGTCAAGAGCAACAAGCGTCTCTTGTGGCACGGATCCCGCTGCACCAACTTCGGCGGCATCCTCTCGCAGGGCCTGCGCATCGCGCCTCCCGAGGCACCCGTCTCGGGTTACATGTTCGGTAAGGGCATCTACCTCGCCGACATATCTTCCAAGAGCGCCGGATACACCTGCTCGTACAGCTCCGATGGAAATGGCCTGTTACTTTTGTGTGAGGCGGAGCTGGGAGATCCCATGCAGGAGCTTCAGACCTCCAGGTACAATGCTGGTGAAACGGCCAAGCAGGGCGGCATGATCTCGACGATGGGACAGGGCTCCATGGGCCCGCAAAATTGGGTTGACGCGTCAATTGTGCACCCATCGCTGAAGGGAGTCAAGATGGTCAGTTGATTGCCCCACCCGATTAGTGATATAGTCACGAGAAGCTAATGGATGGTGTTTTGCAGCCGGATCCCAAGATAGCGCCGGGCCAGACCAAGATCCAGAATTCGTCGCTGTACTACAATGAGTACATTGCCTACGACGTCGCGCAGGTGCAGCTTCGGTACCTCTTCCGTGTCAAGATTTCGTAAATCAGTTTGACCTACATCTGAAAGTCCAAGTGCAGGGGAAATGGTAGATATGTAGTCGTCAGTTTCAGTCTGGTGCAGTGGGTTTATGATCATGGTCTGAGGCGTTTAGTGCGATTTGGTTTAACTTACCTTCATATAGATATGACGGTTGTAAACAAAATGCTTCCTGTCAAGTCATTAATGTTCCTGGAATTGGAAATGGTCAGGGCTTGGGCAGCCCTCTATTATTGCATTTGCGTGCTGTATCTCTTGTATCTTTGCCGTCGACCTTCCATTTCTATTGTTCAGCATTGCCATGGCGATCGCTGGACCTGGACGCAACTCTCTATTACTGTAGGGCGCCGCGGCGCGCGCCCTCACGCCCGGCCAAGGATATTAGCGGTCGGAAATGACCATGAATTTTCCCTTTCGCAGTCTACACGGGATGTGGGGTTCCTCGGAGTTGAATACCCCATCAAGTGAGTCCGTAACGGAGTTGAGGAGCTGGATGGTGAGAGGCGGAAGCTGAGTCCCGAGCTGCGCACTTCGTTTATCCCCTGTGCCCCTCAAGTTTGTCATATTATGCTTCAACTGCCATGTGTGCAGCTCGTCACAGCGTAGATCATCGTCCCAAATTCATCAACGCTCTCTAGCCACCGATCCACTCTATTCCGCCTCTCAAAGACCTCATCCTCATCCAGGCCCGGGTCGATCGGCCAAAGCTCGTCAATGTTCAGCGACCCGTCTCCCCAGTCCGTCAGATGGACATTATAAGCCAACTCCCACACATCTCGCCCATCCGCTCTCCACAAGGCCTTGCTTCCAGGGGCTAACAGCCCTTGCAGCTCCGTGCCTAGAAACGTCGGGAGGCCATCCTCAGCCAAAAGGACGCTGTCGAAAAGATACATGGCGAACAGAGTCCGCCGCTTCGCCTCGGAGACGATCCAGGCTTCCCAGCTTGGACGGGCACGCTGGTGTTCCGCCTTGCAGACGAGCCCCTGCCGGCTGGTCGCGTATGCTAGTTCTTGGAGGTTCATCATTGCTTGTCGGAGGAAGGGGTTCCCGCCGGTACTTAGCTTGAAAAACAGGACGAGGGAGTATATTAAGTATGCTTGAAATGCAGAGAGTAGAGTAAGGTCGTCAAAGGTCCCATGCCGTTCGTAGAGGCTTGTCATCTCCCTTTCCAACATGCTTATGGCGCTGTCCTCACTCCCCGGAAAAGGATTGTCGCACATGCGCACCAGACCTAGACAGACAGAAAGGGGAGGCCTTGCCGCCTCCGCCGTTGTCTGCAAGGAATGAACGAATGGAGGCACACCCCGGCCACGTATCGTCGTGGTTGCATAGGACTTGAGAATCCTGTAGATGAATGTCGTGACGGTAGCTGGATATTCCTTGGTCCTCTGACCGGGTACCGGTATGAAAGATTGAAGCCAGCGGTTGCTGATATCGTCGGCATTTATGGGACAGAAGAGATCCAAGTCGGAGAAATCTAGGGGCTCCGAGACCCTTCGCCCAGAACAACTCGGAGGTCTTAACCTCGCAGCGCCGGTCGGAGTCGTGCCGTGCGTAGGTTGCGCCGGCGCCTGATACGGCAAACTACGTGCACCGCTATTCGTTGATATGGGCGTCGCCGGACTTTGAGGCACAACCCCGGGTGGGAAAGTCGCCACAGGATTGCGGTTTTCCGTAGTGTCGCTTATGCCATGAAAAGAACGGACGGGCGACGGGCCGCGACTTCTAATTATGTCGTTTCTCGTTTCATGGAAAGATCCCCCAGGCAGTTGGTTGCCATTTCGGACGTTTTCATCCGCGCTCCGGAAGGAGCCCCTGGCGTAAACACATGACAGATCTCGCCGGGCGCACCTGCTGCACGTCCCCGCTCTACGGTCACACTTGGCCTTGGCGGCCGAGCATTGCTTGCAGGCTTTTTGACGAGACACGGAATACCTTGTGGACTTCATAGTCGTCAGTATTGTGGAACCGCATTGACACTGCTCCCGTGGATTGATGTATTGGGGTTGGTTGACCAAAGAAGCCAGCAAAAAATCCAGGGGCATTGATCGTGGTGTGTTAGATCACGTGACTGGTCCTTAGCCATAAGGGCGAATGCTGAGCTTGACCAAGGCCTCTTCGTGGAAAACACATTATTGGCCGGGAATAAGGGGTGATTAGAGTCGGAGAGTCTAGCGACAGATTGAATAGGGTCATTTTTGATGTCCAGATACTACTCATACGCCTCGTATTTTGACGATGCGTCTCCCACATGCATGAGGTTTCTTGGAAGGGCCAGGCCGGGCGTGTTGGTACATGTCATAATTTAAGGGCGTTCCTCGTTTTCACAAGAAAGCACAAAGCACTGTCGGTTGTGGTTGTATTTCCCGTCTCTCTCGAGGCGGCGCGAGAGTTACTTTTCTGGGCCTGGGCACGGACATCGAGTGAGCATGCCGCGCACGCGAACCGGATATTGACAGGGGATTCAATATTCCCAAAACGGAAGACGGGAGGATTCATTGCATGCACCGGCATTTTCCTCATCGCGCCCGGCTCGCACAGGATTGTCCTCCTCTCATTTTCTTCTCGCCGTCCCCGTGATTGTTCCGATCCATTCGCTTCATCGCTCCTTAAATTGCTTCTTGAGCCTCATCCCGACCGTCATGGCTGCGCTCGAGAGTTGGTCGTTCGAGCCCCTTGTTTCGGCATTCCCGGAAACCATTTTTCCCAATGTCCAGTTGTGGAATATAAGCAATGGCCTTGGCCTTGAGTATCAGGTCGAGGTTTCCTGGCCCTTTGGATGGGAGTCTCAGGACATTGAAGCCTCTGCTCTCGCGATGTATTGTTAACCCCTTACTTGCAATCTCCACCCTCCTCGGGTTCTGGAGGGCGGAACTAACGCATGAGCCGTACAGGTACGTCCTGGATGGCAACGCCCTCGGCATGACCGCCACAGAAGCCTTTAAGCGGCGACTGCCCGTCGAGCCTACCCAGCCGGACTCTGTGGTGATTAGCATCGGGTACCCCCTTACCGATGATGTCTACAGCGACCAGAGAACTGTCGATTTTAGGCCGCCTCTGCCGGAGGGCTCGGAGCCGAACCCAGAGGACCCACCGTCAGGAGCAGATGATTTCATCGTCTTCATTGACGAGATCCTGCGGCCTTTTGTTCAAGAGTCGCTATTTCCGAATATTGACTTCACCCGCGATGCCTTGTATGGGCATTCGTTCGGTGGACTGTTTGTCATCTACGCCCTCCTCACCAGGCCGGACCTATACGACACCTACCTGACGGCGAGCCCCGCAATTTTCTGGAATAACGGCTCGATCTTGGACGAGGTTGATCGACTAGGCAGTAGTAATGATTCTCAGGAGGATGGGGGCCCAGCATTTGTGATTAGCTACGGGTCGCTAGAGCAGTTCCCCATCCGCCGGCGCACCGAGACCAAAGAGGATTTCGAGTCTCGGAAGGCCATCATCGAGACCTTCCGCATGACGGACAATTGCAACGAGCTGTACCGGCGTATCCGTGAAAGTCCTATGCTGAGAGAAGTGGTCTTGAAGGAATACGAGGGCCAGGACCATTCGAGTGTCGGAGCTAGTGCCATCACAGACGGAGTCGATTATTTTGTCGATTGGTAGGAGATGGGGTTTATTTGGAGCTGGCTGCTGTGATTAATTATGAAAGGTGTTCGCATCCGCTTGTTTCCACGATCGCGTCGATTTGGAGACTCTTGGAACATTGCCTCTCCTGGCGTCGCAATTCCGACAGAACCTTAAACGGCCGTCGATTATCTGCAATGCATTAATATGCGAAGATGAGACCCTAGAACAGAGGCCGACATCGAACGAATCAGACAATGCATTTTAGTTTACAGCACAGGGTGCCACCGAATTCTTCGCGCATGAGGAAGCCTCGGCTCTCACAGGTACCGAAACGGGATACAGCCCCGAAATGCAGGAGCTGAGCTGGCCTGGTCGCATCGAACACGAAACCCTCCCCGCCGACGTCATTGGTCCGACCCCCGCGCCAATGCGCTCCCTCCAAAGGTCCCAAATCGCCAGCACCACGCCGGGTCAGGCGGCCGAAAGGGTGGGTCGAACGGACCGCACTCCCATGTGGGCTCTTCGTCTCAGCCCAGTGGCCGGGACTTTTCATGGTGTCCCCACAAGGGTCAGCGGGGAATCGAGATCGCCGATGGGCTAGCCTATCGCAGCACCGGCGCTGCGTGTCATTTGTCCCCAGGTCGCGGTTCGAACCGTCACCTTCCCGAATGAGCTTGTGGTTGGACGAGGTTGCCACACTTCTGTCGCTCCTTAATGATAACTCTCTGAAGCCAAGAGAGGACAAAACCCGGTCGGTTCGGGTCTTGGCGATGCGCCCCGTTCAGGAACGAGTCGTTATAAGAGTACCATCGACCTCTTGTTGACTTCGATCTCCCGCCTCCACCATCCACCAACGCCGCCGAGTATCAGAACCCCCAAGCTTATCGATTGCCACAATGGTCAGCCTTAAGTTCCTCGCTTCCGTCGCCCTCGCGGCCGTCGCGGTCGCCAACCCCGTCGCGTTGGACAAGCGGCAGGGCGGCAGCTGGTCCTGCGGCGGGAACACCTACTCCTCGTCGGAGATCGACAGCGCGACCAGCGAGGGTTGCTCCCTTCACTTCTCCGGCGACACTGTGGGGAGCAACGACTACCCGCACACCTTCAACAACCGCGAGGGTCTCCCTCTTGAGGGAAGCGGCCCGTACCAGGAGTTCCCTATTCTGACCTCTGGGGTCTACACTGGCGGTAAGGTAGATGATGCCTTGAGCACGAACAGTAGATTCTGACTGGAGCTAGGCTCTCCCGGTGCGGACAGGGTTGTGTTCAGCCCGGGTTCCGATGGCGACTGTGCCTTTGCGGGTGCCATTACCCATACTGGTGCATCTGGAAACAACTTTGTGTCATGTGTGGAAAATTAAAGAGCGACCGACTGTCCCACGATTTGGACGGCGAGGTGCTGTACTGAGCATTTAACAATCTAAATCTACAAGTTTTGACCGACCGAGGTCCATTCAAAACAACCGTAACTCAAGCCGTGAGGCTTGAGATTTCAAACTGAGTAAATTAGTAGTTGAAACACTAGGCATTCCACTCTCCCCTGCTTATTGACCGAAGTGTAAGTGTACCTTGGCCTGGTGATCATGTTCCAAAATATCTGCGACTCCACGGATAGTTCATCTATGAAAAGCATCAGCACTTGTCACGTTTGAGCTCTTTTGAGTTGCTGCATAATAAGGCCATAGTTGGCGTAGAATGCCCCGTCTAACGGGTCTAAAACTGGGAGTGATTGTCCACTATTCCTCCTAATGCTGAAGAGTCGCCGTATTATAAGATAGGCTAAAATACCGTGGTTGGAAAGATGCTTCACTGCCGACTTTAGTCGACTTGGTCTCGAAATTCTAGTGATAACCGGTCCTAACGCTACGGTGCGCAATGGGGTGCGCTTTAGTTGCATGAGTAGGAGGGCTGCCGGAGTTGAGTCCGGAATTGAACGTTGGCCCATGAGCGGGGCGCGGAGTTCAGATCCGCGTCCGCGTATAAAAGCAGCAAACTTCATTATTTCCCCCAAAACCTTTGTCTTCTTCTTCAGAACTCTCTAAGTAATCTACTTTATCAGAAACTAAAATACCTCCTCACCATGGCGAGCGAAAGGAACACCTTCGTGGCATATACCAAGGCGCAAGGCCAGACGTACGCCGCTGGACGCCCAGGGTACTCGCCAAACCTTTTCAGAATCGTTGTCAATCATCATACTTCTACCGGCGGCCATCTTGGAACTGTACTCGACGCTGGGTGTGGGACAGGCCAGGCTACCCGCGGCTTAGCTCCTTATTTTAGCGATGCCGTTGGCCTTGACCCGTCTGAGGGCATGATCGACGCTGCCCGAGCCTCCTTCAAGCCAGCGACCGCGCCGATACGTTTCGAGGTGTCGCCTGCGGAGGTCCTTGGTACCGATCTCGAGCCACCAATTGCTAGCGGTAGCGTCGACTTGCTCACAGCCGCCACGGCGGCTCACTGGTTTGACATGGCCCGCTTCTGGGCTAGTGCAGCGCGCCTTGTGAAACCAGGCGGCACCGTTGCGCTTTGGGCGAGGACTGCAATGGACGTGGACGCCAGTAAGACGCCAAATGGGTCCGCAATTAGAGCATTATTGGACGAGGTTGAGAGAGAGATGGAGCCGTATAACAGGTTAGGCAGTATATTAACACGCGACCTCTACGTGGACCTTCCGCTGCCGTGGACGCTCAACGTTCCAGTGGATGCATTTGACGAAGAGAGCCTGGTGCGGAAAGAATGGAATAGGAACAGGGAATACCAAGAGGGTGTGGGAGCTGAGGAGGATCTTGGCTTGAGCGCGGCGCTCACCGTCAGGGAGTTTGAAGCGCTGATGGGCACGAACAGCACGGTGACAAGGTGGAGAGAGGCAAATCCTGATAAGGCTGGGACGGAAGACGATCTCTTAAGGAATATGAGAAAGCGAGTAGAGCGTCTCCTAGGGGAGGTGGGTGCGAAGCCTGATGAGAAGGTGATACGAGGAGGGGTAGCCATTGTTCTGCTTATGATTAAGAAGAAACAGTAAAGGAATCGGAGAGACAGAACGAGACGTACGTAAAGCAGTAATACAAGTAAACATGAAACTACGCAGGCTCCACCTAAGGTATAAGGGTTTGGCATCTGGTGTTATTCTCACGCAGCGGCTTACCAGCAACCAACAATGTAATGGCAGGCGAGATTTTGGAATATTTCAGGGCACATGTTCGTCTACTTGCTCGTGGATCAGGTCATCTTCCATATCGTGGAAAACAAAGCTGGCTTACAATTCAACCTGATAATCAGGGTGGCTCAGATTTGTTCCCCAACTTTCTCCCCGGGAGTCATCTCAACATCATTTCGCCTACCGTTCAGCAAATACCCCTCCATAGAATCTACCGCAGAGATCCCTTTGAGAGCACACTTAATTATCGTGCCCGACACCCACGGGCAGTTATTCGATCCATCATTCTTCAGCCTTACAGGAGTCAAAGTTGTTGTCGCAGCGGGGACTTCACATATCACTCCAAGCTATCTGGGGTCAAGAGCGCATTCCGAAATCGAGGCACTTTTGAAGCCTATAATACCCGGAAAGCACGGTTTTTTCTTTTCTCTTTTTTTTTTTTTTCACTCGATACACACCTGTCCCAGGAAATAATGCAGAGATAAAGCGACTGAGTGAACATGCTGACAATGTCCTTGTAGAGGCTGAATATAAGTGGTTCGACGAGGTGGAGCAGCTATTCAATACAGCGAGGGAGAGTGGGAGATATCTCCTGGATGAAGGAAGCCACCGCTTACACTGAAAAAAAGAGGGCGATTGAAGTTTTACGCCGGCCCTACACGCCATGTCCACCTATCGTGTGAAGAGCCAACTTGGGACTTCCAATACTGTGACGGCCACAATTTTGCTAGTGAAGAGCTAACTGGGTTCGCCGTCACCCACGGTCCACAGCATGGTATACGCAACGTGTCAGACGAGAAACCGCGGCTCTGCTTCCCGGATCTCTTTGCTTATGTGGCGGGAGCCAAGCAAAAGCTCCTTTGCTCCTTCTATGTTTACAATGGCTGAAGAGCGAAGGTGGCCGCCTGGCGAAAGATAATATTGGAGAAAATTTCACTCTTTAGTGGTATCGGCCGTGGGAGGTCTTCCACGATAAATACTTTTGCCGCGCTGAAGAGGGAGGGCCACAACAATACAGGACGAGTTTGCAGTATGTGGTATTGTGAGTCTAAGCTGGATTTTAAGGAGGGAAAAAAGATAGTCCTCGTCACCGCTGCGGTTCCTGGCGAACGTGGACTTGGCCCAGTCGCCCATGGTGTGTAGATATTGATCTTGTGTGGACCAAGCTTAATTCCCCAGAGGGCGGCAGCAATTGGATCACAGCCCACTAGTCATGTCTCACTGATGGGCGTTATGACATGGCAGTGTGCTTTTTGGGTTGTTTATATACTTGGCGTTTGCGATGGCTGATTGAGAGTGTCGACAGAAACGAGCTTAGGATCCTACGAGTAGCTGAATTAAATAGTTACTTCCGACACAGGCGGTCTTCAGTTTTTCGTGACTATGAGCCGATACGCCTACTTCTAGATAAGAAAGGGGCTCCTCTCTTTCCTCAGGGCATCCTTCTTCTCCATGGAGATACATGAACAAGAGAGAGTCAGGTATGACTGGCGAAGAGAAGAGGGAGAGGGGTATCAACGGCTCTCTGGAACGAAGGCGCTACCGGTGAGCTAAATAACCACTTTCGAATCATTGACGTATATTCTAGTGCCGAATAAGTCGACGTGTTCCCCTTAGCCGCGGTGTTCGTTCCGGGCCAAAAGCCAAAGTGTTTGATTATAAGCGCCCCACTAATAACACTCCTTGATAGAATTTCGGATGATGGCACGACGTTCATTTCCATTTCAGGTTGGCTCATCCACATGTAGTATCCTCCATTCCCCGCCCCCGCCTTCCCGGAGTGCACCCTTGAAGCGATGTACCCGCGGAAGAATTATCCCGTCCAACGATCCACTCGTAAGTGCCGCTCGGGGTGGGCTGGGCCGAGGAGCTTCGGGGCTAACGACACCGAGTAATAAAATAACTGGGCATTTAAATGGGCACGGCTCGCACAATGTGTGCCTTCCATTCGGACTGCGAATGGTGACGTTTCACAGCCACTGTCGACATGTCGGCCTCGTTCGCCCTGATCGCTGGATTTGTGGGCTGCGCTGCTGCGGCCCTGAATACCGATGAAACATCTACACATATCACCCTCTCTAACGACCGACTGACAGCGGTCTTAGATAAATCGAGTGGCCACATATCCGATGTCATCCTGGACGGCCAGGACTTGCTCGGACCGGAAGACGGCAACACGGGCAAGGGACCTTACCTTGACTGTTCATGCATCCCATCGGGGTTCTGGACGCCTGGCGATAATGCAGAGCTTGAACTTGTCACTGGCACCGACTCCACCGGAACAGATTATGGCGGGATTTTCATGAGTGATACCCACGAAGAGACGAACCAAACACTGTCGCAGTACTTCTTCCTCCGAGATGGCGAGACGGGCTTGCACGCTTTCTCTCGGGTCACCTACTTCAACGAAGAAACCCCGCTGCTACGAGACCTCGGCGAGTTGCGCACCCTCTTCAGGCCTAACACAGACCTTTGGACGCACTTCTCGACAAGCGACGGGAACTATGGCCCCCTGCCACAGGATCTGTCCAATGGCGTCTCAGTCCAGGATGCAACCTGGTACACCGGAGACTCACCCGACGACCCATACACAAGCGAGTACTCGGATTATTTTACAAAATACAGCCTTTCAGAGTCCTGGCGCAACCACGACGTTCATGGGCAGTTCAGTGACGGCTCGACAAGCGATGATGGGAGCACGTTCGGTGCTTGGCTCGTCCACAACACGCGTGAGACGTACTACGGCGGCCCCCTGCACTCCGATCTTGTTGTCGACGGCATTGTCTACAACTACATGGTCTCAGGCCATATGGGCGCGCCTATGCCCAATATCACCCACGGCTTCGACCGCACGTGGGGACCTCAGTTTTACTATTTCAACAAAGGTGACGAGGGCACGACACTGGCTGAGCTGAGGGCCGACGCTGCGCAGTATGCCGATCCGGAATGGAATACGGACTTCTACGACAGCATTGCAGATTACATCCCCAACTACATTCCTTCGTCGAAGAGGACTTCGTTTAGCGGAAGTGTGGAGCTACCAGCGGGAGCTGAGAAGCCGATCATCGTGCTCTCCGAGAACGAGCAGGACTTCCAACTTAATGTCTTTAACGCCAAATCGCTCCAGTACTGGGCTGAAGTTGATGAGTCTGGGAGCTTCAACATCCCCCAAGTTGTGGAGGGCATGTACAGGGTAACCATCTACGCTGACGGCGTATTTGGCTGGTTCATCCAGGATGATGTGGAGGTTTCCCAATCAAGCAGTGAGCTCGAGTTTACTTGGGAAGAGGAAAGTGCGGGCGAGGAGATTTGGAGAATAGGGGTTCCAGATAAGTCATCTGGTGAATATCGGCACGGATATGCGCCTGACACGTCAAAGCCGCTGGAGCCAGAGCAGTACCGGATCTACTGGGGTGCATACGACTACACCGCGGACTTCCCGGAAGGTGTCAGTTTCCATGTGGGTGAGAGTGACGAGGCAACCGACCTCAATTATATCCACTGGTCGTTCTTCCCCTCCCAGGGAAACCACCTGCGGGATGAGCCGTATTATGACAATGTGAACAACTGGACAATCGCGTTCGATTTGGAGGACAACCAGTTAAACAGCGCTGAGACGGCCACCTTCACAGTACAGCTTGCGGGGATGAGATCCGCCACCGGAAACGCGAAATGGAGCCCCGTGGAAGGTGGGATCAATGACCTGCCCTGGACAGTCAATGTGAATGGGGGCTATGAGTCGACTTGGGTGATTCCATACTGGCGGAGCGGATCCTGCGGTGTTCGGAGCGCAGTGGTCTGCCAGAATGCTGAGCACAAATTCGAGTTCCCATCTTCTGAACTACACGAGGGCAGGAATGAGTTTGTGCTGAGCTTGCCGTTTAATGCTTCTAGCGACGAGTCTGCGGTGCTACCTAACTCTCTTTACGTCCAGTATGATGCCCTGCGTTTGGAGCTACAGTAATTAAGTAGGATAATAAACGAAGGTCATATGATTAGTCTCGCCATTCAAACCCATGAGATCGGACATAGGTCAACCTAGAGGATATCGATTAAGGCAAACAGTTCCCCCCACACCCTGCAGGCTCTATCTAACTTCATACAAATCTCACCATACTCGTCATTCCTTCTAGATTGCCAACCCAGCAGCCCCCTACTCGGCAGACTCGAACAGGCTGGGGTCAGCGTTCTTCACGAGCATCTGCACATATTCGTCGAACCAAGCACCCGCGGGGGGAGCGCCCTCCATGCCGCACTCGCCATCGCTCTCACCACCGGGCTTAACCCAGACAAGGGAGTCGATGAGCGTGTTGTTGCCCGTCGAGCTGCCTGGGGCCCCACCGAACCCAGCGGGCGAGATGTTGCACCACAAACCGGCCTCCGGGCGGGGCTCTACAGTGACCCGTCCCTGGTCCACAATGAACCGAGTGGGCTGTATTCGCCGTCAGTTGATCGTTCCTCTAGACTGTCTGCAAATAGCTCCTGGGTCAAGAGATAGTCCACTTACAAGACCCTCGGCCTCCAGGTATGGCGCCAGAGACTGGGTGTAATGGCTCTCGTCGAAAGAGTTGGAGCCCTCGAGCCACTCCTCCGTGAAGGTGGTGTTGAAGGGGTTGTAGTTAGAGACGTTGGTGGAGAAGCCACGGATCTTCTTGCCCTCGCCGGCGAGTGCGACGACCTTGGCGAACTGCTTGGCGGCTGTGGTTATATGGGTTAGCTACTGCAACAATAAGCTGCTGTGGCAAAGGGGACCGCTTACTCGGCTCAAGGTTGTCGTCCCAGCCCAGCCTAGTTATCCGCCATGTTAGTCTCCAACCCGTAGTACCACAGGACGCGCCCAAGGACGAAGATCTGTAGCTGTTTTTGGACTTACCATCCACCGTGGGCAGCGTCGATGTAGAGATGAACGTGGTCAAACTGCAGCTCCGAGATGGCGTACGCGATACCCTCCTCGTACACCGGGGTCGCCTGCGCGCAGAACTCGATGGCGCTGTTGGTGATGCTGTTGGCCAGGGAGTCGGGCTCCAGGATAACGGCGAAGGTGAGGTCGTCCGCGGCGGCAAGCTTCTCGGCGTACGGCTTGATGAACTCCTCCTTGTAGATCTCGAGGCCATTCTCGTCGCTGCTCAGCTCGCCGGCCGACTCGCCGGCCGAGCAGTCGCGATCGGGAAGGTTGTAGAGGACCTTTTTGCCACTTGTGTTAGTACGGATAGGCCTGCGTAGAGGGCTGAATTGGCTTACCAGGCCCACGATGTGGTCCTCGCCCGTCTCCTCCTGGGCGGCGCGGGCCCTCTCGATGGCGGTGTCAATACCCTCGAGGCCGGCGCGTGTGGTGATCCAGACGAATGTCCCGATGTCCTGGATCGTGCGGACCTTGGCGGCGTTCTCCGCATCGCCGGCCTCCTCGAAAGCAGCGAAGGTGTCCTCGAGCTTCTCGGCGTAGTCGGGGTTGACGTAGAGCTTGCGACCCTCGAAGGGGGAAGGGGTGTCAGGAACGGGCTCAGGCTCGGGCTCGCTGGGCTCTTCAGGAGTCTCAGGGTCCTCAGGAGCAGGCTCTTCAGAGGTAGGCTCAGGGGCGGGCTCTTCGCTAGTGGGCTCCGGGACAGGCTCTTCGTCAGTTGGCTCCGGGGCAGGCTCCTCGGGCTCAGGGACCTCAGCGGTCTCGGTAGGCTCAGCGGGGGTGTCGGTAACGTCCGGGGTGTCATCTTGACGACGAGCAAGGCCGGGGCGGGCGGCGACGAAGCCCGCGGCGGAAAGGGCCGTAAGGACGGTGGCGACACGCATTATGAATGACAGGGGTATAATTGTATACAAACGAAGGGCTAAAAGGAGCGAATGTTGAGAGTTTGGCGTCTTGGGAACTCAGAGCTGATCCGAATCGAGAGCCGGGTGGAGACAAGCTCTTTATACGCAGCCGGATAGCGCAGGGCGTGACATTTTTCTCGATCACGGCCGAACGTGGTCCTGAACGCCGAGAATTAACATCGCGCAAGGCATATCGGGCCTGAAGCCGGCCGAATGAAGTCATTGCCGGTAAAGAATTGCCCAGTCTTCAGATAAACGAACCTCATTTCCCCCAGAGATGTCGATACTACCAAGCCGCGCGTGGCGTCATAGCTCGGCACCTGCAACTGGTGCGTTATTCCGGGGTCGAAGATTCCACGGGGCGGAGCCATGGAACGGTTGGGAAAAATAGAGTAGACTGGTAATAATATCGGAGGCGCATTCCGGGTGGGTCTCACATTTCAAGCGGAGAAGCACGTGCGAGAGACCAGGGGCATGGTGCGGGACCGGATATATTAAGTTCCCATTAAGTTGAGGGCCGCCATGAGTGTCGATCACACGGGCGGACAGATTGCCGGCGCTTGGCTTCGTGGTTAAGGAGCGGTTGGGCAGGACGGGTGGCGGTAGTGGCGGTGCAGGGTCAATATCGGTGGATTGAGAGCGGCATTGAGTCGGGCGTTTCCCGGTCTTGGAAAAGGGGAACAGAATAAAGTATATGAGCTTGGGTTCATGCCCCAATTAGACAAGGGATGCGTGTAACGGTATCCTGGCATGCGACTCCCGCTGCTTGGTGAACCTTCAAGTTAGCGAGTCCGTCTTATTGATTAAAAGGCTCAAATGGAGGCTATAGCATATTACGATTCATCAAATACCGAGTTGGCTAAGCCGCAGCGGCCCCAACAGTCAGATGGATGCTTCTTCGGGATTCAGAGCGCTCATCAGTGCATCTGAGTGACGATTTTTGGGTTCCTGGTGATTGGCTCAGAAGTCGAGCTTACTCCGGCTGTTGCACGACACTTCCTGCTATTATTCATCAACTGAAAAGTACAGTTAGAGAGGCCTCTTATCTCTACCCTTTCACTTATCCAACAGGCCCATCAACAATATCCAGTCCTCTGTAAACGCAGGTCATGATACTCTGCAAGAACTCTTCGATGTAAGCCGGATCATGGTACCGACTGTTGAACACCCCAGATAACTCCATCTTCCCATCCCATGAGCCAAGAAAGAGCGCCACGCCCGCACCAATTGGCTCGCTGAACACAGAGACACTACTGAGTGCAAAAGGGCCGTGAGAGTTAGTCACGATCGATTCGACCCTGCCGAGGGACGAGAGGGCGACAGGACAGAACAACGGGTCCGACACGGCGTGAGGGTCAACTCCGGGCGGAGGTGTAAGGGTCTTGAACACAGAGGGCGCAAAGATAACTTGTTCGTGGGGTTCTGTGGCGTACAAGGTTGGCCGCATAGATTTGTAGAAGTCGCATACTGAGGTTGCAAGCCTGGTTATCATACCCTCATCGCTCTCGTCATTAGACTGAGCTACAAACAAGTCTAGCCCCAGTGCCTGGGCCGATACGGTGTGGTAGGCCGCCGCTGAATGCTCCGGGCTATCGTATGGCGTACGGAGAAAGGGACGCAGGTTGACCATGGAGTGATTGACGTATCGGACCGGGTAATTGCCCTCTGTCCGAGGCTGTACTTCGGAAAGGGCAACTGCTAGGGCGGCCGTAAAGATGTGCGTGACGCTCACATCAGGACCAATGAGCTTGCAGCAACGAAGCATGTTTTCGGTGGCATCTCTGGAGACCGAGACCACGCGACGCTGAGTTCTGCCCTGTGATGACGTAGAACTAGAGGGCAGGGAGAGGAGGCACGGATGGTTGTAAAGAGTTGCATTCCGCGCTTGTATCTCTCCAAAATAGGCGATTTGCGCCTCAGAAAGCGACACTGGGATGTCCGCTGCAATTCGTAGGCAGGGTGAGAGCCTCGCGGTCTCTGCTCCCCATTTTGGGAGCACATAGCCGGCACCCAGTTCGTACGCCAGCGCAGCGTGTTCAAACAGTTGATTAATGAGCTGAAGAGCGCCGATCCCGTCTGTGATGTCGTGGGGGCACTGAAGAAAGACTGTCTCTCGAGATGCATCGTTGTTGGATCTAACGAGGAGAAGGCTTGCAAGCTCGGAGGGTGCCGGAATCTCGTTGAACCGTTGATCGGCCTTTCCACCAGCCCCTACAACTTTGAAAGTCAAACGCACCCAAGACTCAAGCTCATGCGAGTCCTTGAAGGGCATATACACCCTTTTCCATCGGCCGGTATCATGGTCGTGCTTGATGCGGGAGCCCAAGGTTGGATGATTCCAGCGGAGCGCGATCCAGGCCTTCCGCAGAGCAACCTCTACTTGGTTGGCCTCCTCGTTGGCTCTCAAGGCGTCTGGCTTAAGGGGTATGAACGATGCAATGGCTGTGACTGGGTGGGACTCTTTTCCCTTTGCCAGGCGCGTGTAGAAGAACTCGACCTCGTCGATATCTCGCTCCCAATCGCCGTTACGGGCAGGCTTCCATTCAAAGCTGGCGAACTCAGCTTGCAGATGAGCCATTTTCTCAAGCCATGGGCTTTCCTTGTGGCGAGTAGGGGTGGGCTGACCTGGCCGAGGGTCAGATGAAGCCTTCACAACATTGGTTTCAGCGATGTCATGTTTACGCAGAAGGGATTCAGTTTGCATTCCGACGCGTTCTGGCTTGAACGCGAGAGAAGCGCCATCTCACGTGTATCCAGCGCTTCGATTCACAGATGTACCCCGTTTGCGAGTGGTTCATGGCGCCTGGCTAGAGGTAGATGTCGTGAATTACGTATATCGGCTAGTCCACCGCTCGGTTGGGTTTTGTTTTCCAGGTGCGAGGACGCGATTGGAGGCATTACTCACACAGTACACTGTTTTGTCCCTGGTGGCCTCTTGCAGGTTGCCCCACTTTGCGGGGTCTGAAGCACGATCTCACCGCACGTACGGCTGGGTCGCATTCGGCTAGGGAATTCCCCGTCTTGGGTACTATGGGGGCGGGATTTCGGGCAGAGAGCGGGATGGCGGGAGCGGGAGGCCGAAGTTAGGACATTCAACAAGAACCACCACGGTGACTAACGAGAGACTGACCGTCATTGCTGCCACCCCTCATCCTTAACGGCCGGGATTCCAGGGCCGTCTTGAGACCGAAGGCGATAGGAATACGATATCACGGGGTTGGTTGGTTCGCGTCGGCGCGTGGTTTTGTCGGCGTCTGTCGGCCTCAGCGGTTAATTTCTCCCCTGGGCTTTTTAACCGCCCCGGGTCCAGGATCAAGACCGACGGCTTGACGAAATAACAAAGCTCCGAGAGCCACCCTCCATTCCGTTCAGAACCCGGACAAGTCGTGGTTGGGAGCCTGGGGTTGATGAGTACTCCAAGAAGTCTCATTCCCCCCGTGTTCTGCGAGTGAATTTGGAAGGGGTGTAAGTTATAATTAAGTCGGCCTTGACCAAAGGCGGGTGTATCTATCAACACGCTGTAATGTGGTACGGGTAAGGGAGTCCAGTGTAAGTCAGTTGCTTCTTGTTCATTCATCTATGATACAAACTGAAGGCTTTGCGACGTGTTCGTCCCAGATTACAGGCCGACAACTTCGTACCACGCGGTGTCATATTGTGCAAGAGCCGCAGTTTCAATTCCTCTCGGATCCCCGAACGCCTCATGATATTCCCCAGAGTCATCCCCAGCCACAAGAGGCGGCCACTACCTCACGCATACAAAGAAAAGAGTTCCTAGCAGACCATTTTCACATCTGGTAGTTTCAAGACCCTCCCCCTCAGAAGTTCTTACTCGCCATGAACCTGCTAATCCTCGAGCTCGGATCCCACTTACTCCTGGGTGCCCCGACCTCCGGCATACCTGCAATGCTCGCTTTCTCCCCGTCGTCATCCATCCGCTCGAACTCTCCCCCCTTCTTTGCGAAGGGCCACCTCCGCCTCCTGTACCGGGTGATAAGCATGATCGCCACGATAATGATGAGGAGCAGCCCGCCGGCCGAGGCGCCCACTATGGGGACGAGGTTTTTGTTGCCGTCGATGGCGGGCCCGGAATCGCCGTCCGACGGGGCTGTGGTCTGGGTACCAGCAGCGCCTGTGGTGGGGGAGGCCGCCGGCTGGTTGGCTTCGTCCTCTCCTTCCGGTTCGGTATCCTGCTCGTTGCGGACGGGCCCGGTGCTGTCTTGCGCCTCCGGCGTAGCCTCGGCCTCGGACGCTGAGGTTGACTCGGAGACGGAGGAGCCTGTGCTAGCCGATTCTGTCTCCTCGGCATCCGAGGCGCTGTCAGAGGCTACCAACGTCGCATCCGGCGTGGGCCTAGCCTCCTGCCGGGCATCCGTCGTTTCATCCGCCTGGTCCTCATCCTCATTCTCGGCTTCCTGTGAGGCTGGAGTCGATTCTGCGGCGGGCTCATCTTCATCGTCTTGCCGAGCAGGCGTGGCCTCAGCCGGCTCATCTCCTCCTTCGTCCTCGGAGTTTAGCAGGTCAAGGTTGACGTCGAGAAGAGGGTCGCTCGAGTCTGTTTCCTCGGCGGCGTTGTTGGCCGGAGCCGCTTCTGTCCCCCCCTGAGTAGGCGTATCGTCTGCTTCATCGCCTTCGGCATCGTTTGAATTGGCGGAGTCCGCATTGTCGTTGTTCGTAGAGGCTTCATCCGCGGCTCCTCTGTTTCCGCTGTCCTCATTGGAATTGCTGTCCCCGTTCCCGCCGCCGACAAGGCCTCCCACCGCACCGCCAACATTGTCGACGGTGTCTCCGACTCCACTCCCAACGTCGCTCACAGCATCGCCGACACCACCAAGTAGCCCGGACATGACGTTTTTAACGGACCGGCCAAATTTGAAAAGGCAAATTAAATAATAATAGAGGATCTGAAGAAAATTCGTCTTCTTTATTTCTTTGCTTGCCAGGAAATAAGAAGGGGGTATTAAGAAAGAATCGACGAAGAGAAAGATGCAAAAAGTCAGCGGATCTACCGCATGCAAGTGAAGAATTAGAAGTTGCAAGCGACAGAATTTTCCATATTCGATGGGACAAAGAAGAGGAAACACAGCCCCTTCCGAAGAGATCAGGAAGCGGACTGCAGGTTAAAGGCGCTCGGGATTGTCGTTCGCAGAAGGTGGGCGTCAGGGGCGAGCGCCCTAACCCCCTTTGGCGCCGGGATCTGTGACACCCTCGCCGGCGAGCGTGTTTGATCATCTGGGGCAGACTGTTTGAGCGAGGCCTGGGTCAAACCACGATTGGCGGGGTTCTCGTCCGGGGACGACAGGAGCCGAGTGGCTCAAGGCTGGGCGCATGGCTGGTGATTTCGCCCTCCATCCTCTCTTTTGTGGCTGGTGATGATCCCAACCCTTATCAAGTGAAGATTGTCATTCAAGGGCGAGAGGCCTCGCGAATTTGGCGTCGCTGAGGGGCCGGTGCGCTGGAAGCGGGGCCGCCGGAACGGGAGGGGCCTCCCGCCTGGACGTCACCACCGTGGGGGCCCCTGTCTCCTGAAACAGGGGCCGTCCCAAAACTGTCCGACCACACCATTAGCAAAACGTCACCAGCGCTGTTTGCCGCCGTCCAATGGGTCCCGAATATAACAACACCGCTTCCTCATCTGGTCGGGTCTTTCCATTTCCCGGTTTTCATTTGGGTCCCGGACGAGACGGATCGACGAGCGACTTGCATGCGCGAGCGGCCAGTTCTTCTTGGCTGGCCCTCTGATCACTCCTGAATCTCGGCCCTTGTACCTGGCAGTAAACCACGATTGGCTCTCGGGCGGCTAGGCATGAAGCGATTGACGTTTCCTGCCTTCTGTGAGGACATTCGGAACCAGCAGTAGCTCTCGGTTGGCAGCGAGGCTCCAGACTTCGGTAACGGCCATCTCCCAAGTTGAAGATCAGCGCCTCAACCTGCAAGTCCGCCTTGCTGACTACGCTGCAGCCTGTATCCGCCGGGCTTGGCGCACATCAGTGATCGCTGATGAGCGAAGAGCGCCCTGAACTTCGCGCCGTCCGGCAAGGACGGCTTACCAGTAGTTTGTGCTTCGGCCCAACTTTACGATTCAGTCTATGTCTACTGTTCTACTGGGCGATCACCGTTTTTAATCCTTTTCCGACCACTTTACGCGACGATCTCCTCCTTGCACTCAATGCCGTACTTCTCCTGCGAGTGGAAGAAACGTTAGTGGTCGTGACCCTGGGTCCATGTGGGCTGTACGTACCTTGAGCTCCTTGATCAGGGGGTCGTTGATCTTGCTGCTCATCGGCGCGAGGATGCCCTTCTCGGAGAGGGTACCGTTGAGGACCTGCTTGACGGCGACCGCGCAGGGAATACCGACTAGGACCGGTTAGCAAATCACGACTTGCCATCCATTCGGGTGTGCGATAGCCTACCAAGCTTAGCCATGGCCGAGTAGCCGTTGGGCTCGGTGCTACCGTACTCGACAAGGGTGGAGGTCCGGGTCTGCTTGCTGCCGTCCTTCAGCTCGATCTCGAACCTGTGCTGGAGACTTTGTTGGGTGTCAGCATCGTTCCAGTTAACGTAATGCCTGCCGGGGACCGTCCACATACATGACGATGTCACGCTCGCCCTCCGCGAACTGCATCTTCTTCTCGAGGGTGCCGCAAAGGGTGTCGAGATGGTTTCCGCGGGGCGTGATCTGCATAAGCGAGTTAACATTGCCCAGTATCTTGCTTCCGGATCGACGCGCGTAGCCAGAGATGATGGAAATTGCGATGGGTACAAAATCTCATACCTTCTCGGTCGAGAAGAGGCCAAGCCACCTCAGGCCCGCCAGGATGCGCTGCCTCTCGCCGTCGTCCTTGAAGGTGACCTTGGAGTCGACAGCGGCGACGAGGTCCTTCTCACTCGACGACGCGGCGCCGAGCATCTTCTGGAAGACCTCGTTCCAGGGGGCGGCCTCCTTGCAGTAGGCCTGCTCGTCATCCAGAAGGAAGCCGAGGTCCACGAGGACTTTGGCGAATTCGGGGTAGCCCTCGTACCGGAGAGAGCCACTGCGCTCGTGTCAGTAAGCTGTATGGGTGTGTGCGGCTATTTAGAGAGCATACCGGACGATGGTCTGAGCTTCGGGGATCTGGTAGCGCTCTTTGTAGATGGAAGAGTCACGGTTGGGGTATCCGACGGTGGCAAAACCGGGGTAGATGTGGTACCGCTTCGCAACGTTCATCAAGTCTAGGATCGCGTCATGTTAGCATTTTGTCCTGGGACTTTCGGGCAGGGACTCTTACCAGGGCCAGCGACGTCGACGATCTTTCCGCCCTCGTAGAATCGAGCAGCGTTCCTCAGAGCGAGGAGGACACCGCGCGGGGACCATGAGAACTTGTAGCCAAGCGGGTTGCCCGAGTTCTCGGGCGAGGGGAGACCACCGCAGTATGAGAGGAAGGACAGGATCTTGCCGCCCTCGTTGTGGACCTCCTCAATGGTCTTGACAGCGTCTGGGGAGGTTAGTGTTGCCCGTTCGCTTCAGGTGAGTCGCAGATCCTTACACAGATGATCAACACCGGGGTCTATTGCACACAAAGTTAGCTACTCATCATTCCATACGGAAGAGTCTCGTAAGACGCACCGAGGCCAATCTCGTTCATGACGGTAATGCCCGCCTCCTTAGCCTGCTGGTCGAGCTCCATCATGGCGGGCGAGACGTAGCTGGTGGTGACGACATTCTTCTTGGTCCTGATGGCGGACTTGATAACAGTGGCGTGCCAAGTGTAGGGGATCAAGCTGATGACGAGGTCGTGCTTGGCCACCTCAGCGTCGAGGGCCGCGTCGTCAGAGACGTCAATGGAGATGCCGGTGGCGCCCCGGATGCCGGTCGTGAGGGACTTGGCGGTCTCGAGGGTACGGCAGGCTATCGGGATGTCAGCGGGATCGATCGTGCGGATTCGTATCGAATGGGGAAGGCGGACCGACGGTCACGTCGATGCCAGACTGGGAGAGGTCATCGAGGGCTGGCTTGGCAACCATGCCCGCACCGAGCAGCAGAACCCTAGAGAAGACATCGTGAGCTTGGTGATATCATGGGTCGATCCGAACGGTTATCATACTTGTTGGGGGCCATTATGAACGTAGAATTGGGATTTGGATGGTGTTGGTGTTCCAATTGAAGCTCGAGTCCGGGGTAGTTGGGAGTGACTCGGTGCCGTGCTCAGGGAAGGTGGTTGTTTGGAGGGGTCGATTTTCCATGATTTCCGAAGTGGGGTTTGGCGGGGTCTCGGCCGATGTCGGCGGGGTTCTGCGCTGGAAAACCGGGGTCAAGCGTCAACGGCCCAAACAGAAGGCGTCTTTAAGCATTAGGGCACAGCGGATTGGGCATTGAGTTTGGCAAGGGAGAAATGAGGAACTGAGGTTCTTGGGTGTCTTTAGACGGCGAGGTTCTGCCCTGAAGCTACGAGGTGTCCATCCAGGTGCGAAGACTACTTTCACGTGAGAACATGTCTCTGGAGGCATCGTGGGACATACATAACCGATATTACCGTGAGACTAACTAATTCAGCTCGGCAATGAGTTTATCAAGTATTATCATGTATGGGCACCTCTAGTGTTGCTATCGTCTATTTGAAAATTGAGAATACCATGATCGAACTCCTCGATCGAACTATAGCATCACATTCAACGCCGAAAATGCCTCCCTAGAAATCAAACCGCGGCTCCCTTCCGTAAACTCCAATTATGCATGTTGTCAGTCGTCAATCGTGGCCAGCCGCTCTGCCAAAAGTGCTCTGTGCTGGGGCTTAGAAGAGAAGCGCCAGAGGAAGGAGCATCATCGCGGCTGGGACACCCAGCTGGCCCGCCGCGTCCGGCATATCGATGGTGGGAGCTGCGGGGTCCTCATCACTGCCGCTCTCGTCGATCGCATCGCCGGGTGAATCAGGTTCGTTGTCACCGGCGCTCTCTGTAGGCTGCGAAGAAGACCGATCGGTAGACGTGGCTCCCGTCGATTCGCGAGCGTGAGTGGACAGCGTGGAAGACGCCCCACCAATACGATCCGTGCTGGTCTCCACAGGCTCAGACGGGGCGGCTTCGGTAGAAACCACCAGGTCCGGCGGGGGCGAAGTGGGCTCGCCAGGAACGGGCTGGTCGTCGGGGCACTCGTAGTCGGCGCCGGGCTTCTGGTAGCCGAGGAACTTGGACGGCTTGGAGAAGTTGTTGAGAACGCACGAGAATGTGTAGCAGAGGCCCGTCTCAGGGTCGAAGAGCGTCGAGAGGCAGGACGGCGTGATGCGGCAGAGCGAGGTGCACGCCTCGTTGGTGCAGGGCGCGTCCTGGGCTGCGACGCCGGATGCCGCGAGGGCGAGCAGCAAGGTTTGGGTGGCTTTCATGATGACTCAGCGCAACGGCTACTGTCGGGCGTCTTGAAGATTATGTAGTCTCAAGGCGCTTGTTGTAGTGAAGCTTCTTTGGATATTCGAAATTGCTCGATGGGAGAGTCCATGAAAGATTTTATCCTCCCCGCCAGCCTGGGGATAATTGCGACTCCTTCTTGTCAAACAAAAGGCAGGAGGTTGGTGACCCCGTGTGAGGGGCGACTTGTGTCACGTGACTACTGTGATGCTTCCAGATTTTTGGACCCTACTTTGTGCTTGTGGTCTGATTGGCTTCATACCGAGCCCACCGGAAGCAAAGGTGATGTGGCTGCCAGCTCAGCGTCCCGCCTGACCAGTCCCTGCCACGTGAGAACCCGACGTCAGGAACACAACCAATGGTGAACGACAGTTTGGTGTGACTTGGCTCGCCCCGTTTCTAACTTCCACATAATTACCCACCAAAGCCTGACCAACCACGCCGGCCAGTGTCTGAAGCATGCGTTTCGTCCCTCGGGTGTCCTGGCAAGTATGCTCCCGAGGCGGACTTTAAACTGAACTGTCGGACCCGGGATGACCCTGGAAACTGGGCGAAAGCAGTCCGTAGGAGCTCTACTGCAGTCTATGACTCGCACGTAGTGCGGTGTAGGACCATGGCCGAGGTCGTTGGGCATTGGGCAAAAAGCATACCCAGAGATGAATCAGCCTTTGGGCCGTAGTTTCTAAGTTGCTCGTTTTGTAGGCAGCGATACGGTGACGCAAGTGAGCTTCCTGTTTTCTTGGCCATAGAACAAGAGGTGGTGAACGACATCTTCACCCTGCTTAGAGGACCTCGCCCTATTGCAGATGCGTCTCACCGTCCAATCAACCCCTAAGACCCACCATGCTCCGTCGTCAGGGTAGCCAAACGGATGGCTTTTCTACACTCCCGCATCCAGTCATATTGCACCGACCACATTTCGGGCATATATCGTGTGATGCGCTTCGCCCTGCATCGAATGTGTCGGTCATCCACTGGAACCAAGCCATACCGCTGATATTACGTTCATGTCCCAAAGCGCCTTACATGACGGACCGGTCCATATGAGGCGACGAAGTGGGAGTTGGGCAACGCAGGTCGAGCCCACGAGGTATATAAAGAGTAAAACTTTGAGTAAATTCCGGAAGGAGTAAACTCCTCATCCAATTCCACAAACTCCATCCTTGAAGAGCAAAGATGGCCATCTCCGCGACCACCCCTTACAGCCCCTCTGTCTACAAGCAAGACAAGGAATTCATAAAAGACACCGTCGCCCGCTTTGTACGTTCCTATGTCCTCAGCCCTAACACGGAGCATCCTCGAGCTAACCCAGCCAGATTCGCGACCATGATGACGAAGTCTTCGCGCGAGAGGTCTACGTCGACTTCACCGAGTTCCTAGGCGGCAAGGCCAAGTTCCACACGCGGGAGGAGTGGGCCGCTCAGCTCCAGTCCATAATGTCCTCCAACGTCGCCTCCCAACGGGCTACCTCGTAAGTCGCAACCGCATCTCCGCGTCGTGGGCCTGCGACTGACGCTATCAGGGGTATTTTCGTCAACCTTCAGCAGCCGGGTCCGGACAGCAAGCGACCGCTGACGTGCGGTGCCATGGTCATGGCTGGCGGGGACGTCGTGCAGGGAAAGGAGGGTGAGAGCGTGCGGGTTGAGGTAGGTCTAGCGTCATTCGACGAAGTGAATAGCATTCTGACGGGTCTCAGGGAATGTATGATCTAGGTCTCATCCGCGATGGGCAGGTAGAGAGGGCCGACTCGAACCGAAATCCCTGGAGGATCTATCGCCAGGTTGCAAGAAAGGGCTCGTCGCTTCCGTGAAGTGCAAGGACGACACCGTACCACAGCGGGCACTTCCGGCGAGAACTTCCTCGGCAATAGAGAAGTCGAGTTGAACTGAATATGTGTAATGATTTAGTAATGGAACTGCTGTGTGGACATCACGACATAATCCCATTCTTAAATAATCCTTACACTTCCTCATTCCGTAATGAGGAGCGTTCCGGGAATCAACGTGACGCTTGGTACACGAAGGAAAGGGGGTTATGCTTCAATATGTGCTTTTCGTGGGGAACTGTTAACGAGCTTTTTTGTTCTCCTGCTTTTCTGTCATTAATTCCCATGATCGCGCTTCTACTGATGTCACATGTTACTCCTTCCACATCCACGATATCCTTCTACCTCTATCTTATCCGTGGATTGCCATATCTTTGATGGGAGAAACTGGGGGCGCCTGCCCATCCCTTGCCAACTTGAATGTGACTGTTATAGACGGAAAGTTTCCGGGACACAAGGAGCATTGTTCTAGCCCTGGTCTCGAATCTATACACTCTGCTCTGGAAGGGACATCTTCGCAACAGATGTCATCGAGCTATCTTTATCGACTATCGGCGCTGTTCCTCATCACTTTTAAGCCTCAAGCCTAAGATATTACTTGTTAATGGGTAGTATTTGACGGTGGTTGAAAGCGCATCTTCGTAGAGACCCATGTTAATTGGCCTAATTAACCTGTTATCCCATTCATAGTTGGGGAACGATCTAGTCTGCCAAGTAGTAGATGATTTTCCTACCTGTAGTAACGAATACCGCAAGACTAAGGTACAAAAGCGACCGCGTTTTTGTTCCTGAAATCTTATTAGAGCAAAGGCAGGTATTATTATTTCTGTACAGCTTGTCAGCCCTAACCCAGGCCCCTGGTTTGCCGACCTATCGGTCTATGGATACATTGAAGCTGTGGTCCCTTCACCTTGAGCACTTCTAAGTGAGCTATTCATTCAGAGACTCAAGGATGAGAGGTAAGAGGTACTCTTCTGACCATGACCAAATCAATGAGCTGTCTTGATCGACCCATGCAGCCCCGGTCCAGAAGGTGTTGGTCTTTCCCTCAAGCTCGTAAAGCTCCCTGTAGAACCCCTCCTTGACGGCTTCTGGGTCCACGTGGACATGATACGGGCTGTGATTGACGAAGAACGAGAATTCCGTGTCGCCTTCTCCGATGTTGCCGGCCCTTTTAAGTTTGTCTAGCTCACCCCTGATGAGATCCTTGATCTCCTCCTCCGTCATGCTGATATCGCTCTCGGTACCACCATAGTGGGCTTTAATCTTGTTGGTGCCGGGCTCGGTGTCGTAGGTATAAGTACCCGGCAAACTCAAAAGGTTGTACGGATTGTCCGTCCCAATGTTGCTGAATGAGACGCTTTCATTCACGCCGGCGTGGGTCACGACAGCAGAGCCGTAGAGGACACCCTTGAACCGGTCGAAGAGATTGGATTCGCTCGCGGTCAAATTGATACCGATTGATCCAAGAGACTCGATCGTTGGCGGAATGGCGACAAGTAGCTTTTTCGCCTTGACAATGACCCTGCCTCCCGGAGTATCTACAGTGACCTTGACACCATTGGCAGCCCTCTCAACCTTTCGAACGGTAGAGCTGATGATGACATTGTCATCGCCCAACAACTCCTCGGCCGCGCGGTAGAGATCTCGGTTATCGCCGGATGCTGCGTTAATGAAGCCCTCGCTGTACGCGGTCAAGAGCATCGGACTGAACACCTTGATGCCAAACAGGGCCGGGCGCTCCCACAGGTTCCCATTCCCACCGGCAATGCTGTTAACGAGGTTGACGATCGCTTGAAGATCATGGTCCTCGATGAAATCGGCGTAGGGCTTGACAAGCTCATCCGGTACGGGATCAGGGAGGTCATACGCGAGGGAGATATTGGGATACCGCTCATCTAGGATCTCGCCGTACTTCTGAAGTGCCGCCCCCAAGGTGTCCTGGTCTGGGAGCTCAAACCCAGGAACAACTGAGCCCGTGGAAAAGTCGTAGTATTCAGTGCCTTTGCCCCCAAGCCCCACGTCTTGGAGCTCTACGCCGAGGTGGCCGAAATAATCGCGGACGACGGGAAGGTCATGGAAGATGATGACACCCATGTTCAAGGGAGTTCCAGTGTCTGGATCGGTGTAGGTGACAGTATGACCGCCGAGATGGTCCTGCCTTTCAATCACTGCCACGGAATGGCCCTCATCCGTAAGTCTAACAGCCGCGTAGGTGCCGGACGATCCACCACCGATGATGCAAACATCGCGCTCCAGGACGGTCGATTGTGCGTCGTAGCCGGCACTCGGAGATTTTGTAGCTGAAGCTACGGCAAGAAAATGGAGAACACCGAGCAGAAGACGCATATTATGACCTGTGGTGGAACAAATGATCCTGGAGTGGTGCGAACGCTCCTCGTGCTGTGATAACGACGCGTCTCGGTACTTATAATCTCGTCTCGTATAGCATCGGAAGCATGAGTTCCCCCGACGAACACTTGGTGCATCTCATTGGCGGAAAATGTGGAGCCCTCAACAGGGATAACGCCCCCAATGTCTCGATTTGGAAATATTATTCATTCTATGACAATGTCGATCTGACGTGAGCTGGCCCTTCTCCAACGGGAAGGGACGCCACTCTGCAGCCGAGGGTTGGCGTGGTGATGACAGAAGGAATGCTGCTCCGACACCTCCGGCAGGTCCGGCGGAATCAATCACCTGCTGCAGCAAGATGCTCTTCCCATGAGGGATTTCTTGTCCTGCATGGAGAACGGGCTGCGCTCTGCCGCGGCCACAGAGCTAAAGGAGAGTTGCTGGGTGTCGGGGACGGAACATGAACAGGATGGTAGGAATATTCTAAGAATTTTTATGGACTTCCTTAAGCACGATTGGACAAGGGGGTATGCCAAGATAAAGATCTATTCAACAATATGCTCCCTTTCTATGCCCAGTCTTGATCTGTGAATAAAAGAATCGAAAGCAAATTTCTTGCCCCGTCTATAGATGCACCTGACAGAAGAACACCGATCTTTCCATTAATAGTAATTCTATGAGCCCCGTTTCCGGTCATCATAGGGAGTTCCCTCGCCCTCATACTTCCCCGGTCTCCAGGAGCCATCGTCATTTCGCCCGCCATACCCATCCCCCGTCCACTTGCCGTCGTCATAGGGAGTTCCCTCACCCTCATATTTTCCGGATCTCCAAAACCCATCGTCTTGGCGATTTTCATACCTGCCTACCGTCCATTTACCGTCATCATAAGGGGCACCCTCACCCTCGAACCTCCTGGAGCTCCAGGAGCCGTCGTCAGCAGACTTGGTGGGGGCCACGGAACCCGTAGCCGCAAGGGCAATGATAGCGATAGAGCGAGGCATTATGAAAGGTTGGTTTTCGGATGAACCTATTGGTTGGGGTATTCGAAGGAAGGTAAAATTCTTGGTAAAGTGTTGGGTGTTCTGTGATGCACGTGCTGGTGCGTTTATCGTTGGGCGTTGAATGTCGTGTGGTGAGTATGCTGATGCGAATCGGGAAAACGGAAGTTGTTCTGTCTTAGATACTCTCATCCTCTTCCTCGTAAAGCACGGTGATAGCGTCGGTTTCAATAAAGCTCTCTCGGCGGACGGAGCGTAGCCCTCCGCTTCCGAGGGCCGACATTCCCACGAAACCGTTGTAGATTCATTCTTAGTCGTTCTTATCATCCAGCTCATGCCCAGTAGCGTTTTCGCAGTCAACACGAGAGGGCAGCCCATCATACCCAGGCCCGGAGAAGCGACGTTTCCTGCGGCTGCAATATGGGGTGCGGATGTAATTAAGCGCCAGCTCTGTAGAGGGTCCACTTTGAGCCCCGCAGAATGAATTGACCGAATGCGCAGGATTGTCAGCTGGTAAGCTTATATCAGTGCTCAGCCGGTGTGTCGGTTTCCTGGCGAAGTTGGCGGATCTTGTGCGCCGGGTCTATGCCTTCCGAATCGGGGGCCGCGGACCGGCAGCAGGTCTTCGGTAGAACTGTCACCAGCTTGGGCAGGTAATTTCGCATGTAAATAGTGGCAGTAACCTGTAAAAGTAGGCCTCCAAGGAACATTAATGAAGTAAATGAACACGGAACTTGTTTGAAGCGCCCTGTCCTTGATTACTCTGTTGATGCCCAACGCTTGGGGCGCATTTGGGCTCGTGGCTGGGGCATTTCCCGCTGCGAGTCTGACTCGGTGCTTCCAATATAATCAAGACCTATGTTATACATGTCATCAGCTGTTATTGGTAGTTCAGGGAACTAGCCAAGGACACAGATTATACGCCAACAAACTGACTGTGGTTACAAATATATGAGTCTATCCGACGGCCAAGTATTTCCGGAAAACTAAATCTGCCACTTTTGGATATGGACAACAACCGGATCAAGCTCCGTTTCCAAACCTCGCCAGCATCAGCTGCTTTTATGGCCTTGCTTGTCCCACTCAGTGTCGTCACCCCTGCGTTCCATGGCGCGAATCGAACTTATGTTAACTGACTCTACATCGCTCCTGTTTTTACTTAATACCATCCTGCTCAGGAAATAACCTCTGTGTTCACATAGTATACTTAATTCTCATATTATATGACGACAGCTTGTTGCAACGGAGCGCGATTCCAAAATCTGTATCTAGAGAGGTAGAGTGATTCTACAGTAGTAGGTAAAAGGAATTTTCTTTCCTGCTACTAGAAGATATACCAGTTGGCTCTTATAGCTCAGAATATCTAGGCTGGTTAGAAATTAACAGGTCTATAACTAGTGTCCTTAGCCTGACCTTTCTTAGTCTACTACTACTTAAGAATTCTACTAAGGCTAGCAGTAAGGTCAAATCTACACTAGGTAAAACTCCTAGGTCTAGACCTATCTAACTATAAGATATGGCTGTATCTACGGCCATATAGTTAACACCTAGGAAGGTTATTAACCTATATAACCATCTGGCCTTATATACCTAGCTAGATCAACCTAGTAATACATAATAACTACTATTCCAGAAGGTCTAGAAAGGCTTTGAAGGAAAGAACTACTAACTAGCTGCCCTGTAATGTAGAGTATAAGCCCTTAAAGAGCAGGTTAAAGCTGCAAAGCCTACGGAAATGAAGAAGATCTAGATCAGCCTAAATTCGAAGTTTGCTAATATCAAAGCTATTCGTAAGGCCTAAATTAAGGCAAGGGATAAACCCGGTAGTACAGTTGAATCTAGCAACTTTGAATTACCTAGCGAGCCAGAGGGCTGTATCATTGTAGGATCAAAACGGGTTAAAAAATCAGGTTGAAGGGGGCCTTGTTTTTTGGTGGTTGGATTTTGGGGTAGCGGTTTAGGGGTGAGGGACGTTAGTGTATCAGCAGATACAGACTACGAGGCAAGGCCCCTAGGCCAACAGCACCTTTCATCCGTGTTTTAGCTTATATGAATATACCGAATCCGATGGTCCCTTAGATACGCGATAATAGTTGGAAAGTCTATAAAGTCTATGTAGGAAGACGCTACGCTCCTCGAACAAATAGTCTATAAATAATTTACCAAAACCCAAACTCGGTATACGGCATATCCGGGCCATACATTCGTGCCAGAAGTACAAGAAATACCCGTTAATTAGCAGGTAAAGCCACAGTCACCCTCCCTCTTGCCGCTGTCATACTTTCCAAAATCGCAGTGGTGCTCCTGATCGTTGCTGGTGAAGTGCTGATCTCCATAGTGCATCCAGATGGCGTCACTGTCAAGTGGCGGGGCGTAGATCTTGAACGGCAATGGAAGGAGACTGTCGAACTCCCCAGTCTCACCGCTAGGGATTGGGACCAAATCATGCTCGCCGATGGGGTTCCCGTCGATGTCTTTGATATTGACGGAGAACCGGTAATGCTCCGGGCTCATGCCCGGGCCCTCGTTCTTCTGGTACTGGGTGACGTGTACGCCGCACCAACCACCCTCGTTGGGGTCGGAGCACAGCTGGTCGGAAACATCGTGGGCAGAGGTACATTCACAGGTTGATTTCCTGTCGAATAAGTCCTCCTTGTCGTCGATAAAGAGCCGCGTCTGCCAGTTGTGAAGGCAGCACTTATCCGCAAAGAGCCCACACTGGTAACCCTGAGTAATTATGACCTTGGTGTTGGAGTCTTCGATCTTCTTGGTAGTGACAGAAAGGCCCGAGTTATGTCCGTGAGAGATTTGGAAAGTGTCGAGCGTGAACCCGGTGCTTCTATAGTCGAGGGTGTCGCACTAATGAACGATCGTGGTTTAGGTTCAGGAATGGGATGCGACACTCTCAAAATTCATACCTTCATGTTTGTATCGAGGTAGTGCTCGTGTCCCAGGGGAGGGTTTACGTCCTCGTCGTTACCCTCATAGGTCTTCAGGTGAGTCGAAATAAAGAGGTTCGACGGGTTGGCCCACCATCGCTTATCAAGAGATGGCTTCGCTATCTCCGCGGTAATATTGGGGGGCAGAGAGGCCCTGCTGACCAGAAGACAATTGGCACTGCCCTGGTGGCATTCGACGGAGACGACGTTCGGGTGCTCTTCTAGGAAAGCACGGGTGTCCCGCCTGATATGAGAGCCGACAGGTGACTCAAGCCATCTCTTGTACACGTCGAAATAAGGGTGTCCTTCGTGGCTGGAAAGATCCCTTTTGATAATATCGGAGACGGGAACGGACAGGGGCTCCAAGGCTGGTGGAGCAGCAAGGACCCCAAAAGACTGCAAAGCGGCGGCGGCTAGAAGCAGGAGCATGATGTCTAGGTGTAACGAAGAAAGTAAAGATCTGTGAGTGGGCTACACTTGCGGATGGAAATGTGTCTGCAGGTTCTCGGGGGGGTTCGCCAGTACTTATCTTGCAAGTTGGCCAGGCATCTTCACCTTCACATCCGTGATAGCCGTCTTGTCACTGAGGTAATAATTTACAAATTAGAAATTTGGTGACATTTGTGATGATCCTCCTTAAGCCGCACAGATATTTTTAGCATTATCCCACTGCGAATGTCAGGCCATGCACTCGAGCCGGGGCTGGCTTGACTATTTAGAAATCCAGAGCCCTTGGGTCCGCCGCGGGATTCCGACAAACGTACTCATGCCGTAACATCCGTGGGAACATCGCGCTCAATCCTAGGCTCTTGACCCACGCTATAATTAACCACACATACTCGTTAGTTGCGTTGGGTGCCCCACCGGTCAGACCCGAAGGAAGCCCATGCCAGCATTGCCCATTTGGCCACGCGTCTAAAAGTATAATTACAGCTATCCACAGGATCGTAGACCCACTAATTGAGGATTTTATGATTAATCAATGGCCAGTGATTCTATTACGTTGAGTAGATGAACGGCCCACAACATTCTAACGGGTTTGTGAGCTCTTAGCCCCCCCCTTTTGGAAGAGGACTCTAAGACCGCCCTCATTATCTTGTAAATGAACAGGCCTTTCAGCTCATTCCGTCCATTTATATAGAATCATATGTTTCTACCGAGTTAGCCTTTGTTAGAGCGTCCTTCTTAAGGATTCGAACACGTTGATAGTAAATATATCTTAATATGTATTGTGGGGGGGGGGTCTTGCCACCAGGCCAGATAGTATCCTTATCGCCTCCAATGCCAGATCAGAAAAGAGCATCTAGTCCCGGGAAGCTGTCAAGACAGTAACTCCCACACCCTTGTTTCTAGCAGCGTTTATACCCTGTTCGCAGAGAGCCTTTGCATAGCTGTGTTCTGGTGATAGAGCTGCGTGTCCATGATCTGCAGGTCGTAGCGGCAAGGAGTCGTCCGGCCCTTGGTGGCAGCCTTGACGAGGGTCGCGATTTTGTGTATGCTGCCGTTCACTGCGTTGTCAACGGCAACCGAACCTTGAGCCCTGCGATAATTAGCGCCTGAGCAGCAGTCATACACAGTTCTGCATAGAATCACATAAGTCTTGATTCCTGACAAGGGGAAAAGATATGCCCTAAACCGCAACAACCGCGATCGAACCCCTACTGCTAGAGTTCTCCTTGTCTAGTAGCTCTGCCACTACGACAATAATATCTCAAGGCCTCAGGTCGAGGCCGGGTTTAGAATAGTTTCGACAAACGTAATATACCCGGCATCGCATTCTAACTGCGCTGAAAAGTCAAAATATGTTCAATGCTGCTGCAACAGAGTAGCATATCCCCGCAAACCGCTTTATATAACCTATGTTAGTGTTATCCGGCTGCCACCGATCTGTTAACTGGCACATACATCTAGCCTTGCTATTTAACCTATCCGCACTTCCGTCCACCTTTTGTAGGGGCGGTACTACCTGCAGCGTCCCTTTTATAATGTCACGCAAAAATGGCGCTGTAGAGGCCATCCTACCAAGGTTTCCAATTTGAGTACCGTAGGATGATAATCCGAACCCACTACACGTTGCCGAAGCGTATAGCAGGCCTGTATCAAGCTCAGAGCATCTCCATGGCGACCCATTTCCTTCTAAATAAAGCAAGGCTGTGCATGTTGGTCAGCGTGTCGATATGGTCGGCGCGGAGTTTCATATTACAAGTCGTATCACCTGCACAAGCTGCTCCTCAGCCTCGTTCCGCCGACCCGGGCTCGTAGATGTCGAAGCTAAGTTGGCCTTTCTGGTGAGCGTGTCGGGATACTCTGAACCTAGCACTATCTCTCACCTTCATGACTCGCAATTGCGGCGACTTGGCCTACTCGTCGACCTACCCATCGGCCCCGTTCCCGATATACCGATGCCAGACTGCTTAATATCACAGAGAAATCAGCAATTACCCTCAACGGTCTTCCAAGTAGAAGTGTATCGTTGTCATGCCACAGGCCACTATGGCAATTAGGACATGCCCGACTCTAATTCCCTACTCTGTCTTCACAACCCTGACAAGTAGACAGGACACAAGGAACGCAACGGCAGTCCCGAGACTAGACTTAGATCTGTATGGTTCGGGCCTTCTAAATTGTGCACTCCTAAATCTACTTAAATTACTGTGCCAGTGTTGCCGACCGTCGTACATCATCTCGGATGCTGGCATTGGGCTTCTTAGGCAATCACTGCAGCCAGATATCAGACAAAAGGCCCTACCTAGAGTTTCTGCAGGCGCTACCAGGAAAGTGAAGGAAAATGTTGGCCGGTATTAGAAGCTTGGGGCACCGATAATGGTACTCTAAGTCGACCTGGTCCTGCAGCAGGTATTCCCTAGATTTCTCATGGATGCTAGCCAGGTCGTCGTATGCTTAATCGATAGAGAACTTGACGAATAATCGCTACAATAAAAGGTCAAAAATCTTGTCCTACACCGCATCAGCCCATCAGCCCAACTTGACCAAGAATCATATCTACATAATTCAAGGCCCATTTTCTCAGCCAAGTAAGGTCTCATTTACAAAATAAAAATTCTATCAGATAGCGTAATGCCTGAGGATTAATATTTTGTATAACAACCCCTTGCATGCTTGTAGGCACGCAGCCTATTAGGGTTCGAAACCACAAGCCTCTGAATAGCTGCTTGATCGATGCGCGCCCAAGCCTCCCCAATCCAGGCCGCCAAAACCTTGGTATCAGCCTAGTTCTCCTTCAGTTCATCAAGATTAGGATAGAGGGTATAGAGCTGCTGCTTCAGTGCCTTCCATGCATGCTCAATTAGGTTGAGATCAGGGCTACAAACTGGCCAGTCAATAACCTAAATGCCATGAGTCTCAAACCAAGATCGAACTACACCAGCAATATGAATTCGTGAATTATCCTGCTAGAATGCTTTTTCTGGCTTATATACTAGGATAACGACTTTATTAAGAGTCCAGACATACGATTAAGAAGTATAACCGTTATTTCTAGAGTCAGAATCGCGTTATATAAAGACTAAAGGTGTTTTAACATTAAGCCTAATGGCTGCCTATACTATAAGCTTAATTCTACCCCCCTGAACCTTAAGATTAACAAGATCGCACCTGCTTCGCCATGGCAGACCAGTCGCTGTCAAAGGTCCGACGACAATCCTATCGAGGAGACCCTTGATGCCTTTCGCAATTCTTTCATTTCAGTCTCGGGGCATCTTTTGCTCGCCAGAGGCATTTGGCTAGGAGCGTAGGCCGGCGCCAGCGGAGATGGGAACCGGGGCGTATACTAACCAGCAACCTTGCTGGCTTGATATGTTCGGATCGGGTATTAATGCATTTGTTGGACGATGCCTAAAATAACCTCTTCAAGAACGAACTGAATATCCTGCCATGCCCTGCTCTACGACTCCTCGTTATAACCACACACCATTCACTCTCCTCGTATTAAAAGTTCGTTTCTTGGTGTAAAAACTCTCAAGATGGAAGAAAATCCCCTCTCCTTTAGCACTGAGATAATCACCATCCTCACATTCGCCGCCACTCTCCTCGTCTGGTTGAATCAGCACCTACATGCGGTTATGAAACTGGATGACGATCTAGTTGAAATGACAATAATAGTGATTCAATCTTATTACGAGAATGTCTACGCCTTCGCTCTGTATGAGGCACTCCCTTATCCCTACCGACGCATGAAAAGAATTGAGGCAATCTTAGTGCTTTTATGCACTTTAGAGCTAAATAGCATCAATGTTCTCCTACGAAATCTCCAAAGATCGACGATCCGAAGGATCTTCAAGTGGGAGAAGGAACGGGATCTGTTGAAGCAGGACCTGCGCGAGATAAAAGGGCTGAGGTCGAAAGTGATTGATTTTCTGCTTGCTCATACGCAGTAAGTACCTGCGGCGCAACTCTCGATGTATCGGAACTAATCAATTCCTGTTAGAGGGACCGACTATTCGCAGCGGGGAGTGGTCGATGCGCTCGATGCGATGATACGTTGTAAGCGACGAAACCGACTAGAAGAGTCATCTCGAGAATCTAACCCAGAACTATTCCTAGCCGCCTCAAGGGTTTCCTTGACCACCTTAGAGCTACCCCAAGAATCACAAGAGCGAATCCGGGAAACATCTCAGGAGCCACCTGAGGAACTACCCCAGGAACCACCCAAGGAACCACCTCAAGAGCAAGTCCAGGAAACATCTCAGGAACCACACAAGGAGTTACCCAAGGAACCACCCCAAGGACTACGGGGGGTTCCTGAAACAGCGTCAAGAACTAGGTCTGGAATCAATGCATTCGCCAATACAATGCCAGATCTGCGTCAACCCCAACCACCACGGCAGGCTACCCGAGAGTTACCCTCATCCCCGAAAATTCTAGAGGAATATCTTTCAGTCGACGGAAAGCTCGCTATTCAGACAGAAGATCTCCGACAAGCACTAGCGAAATTCCAAGAGACGAGAAGAACACGTCCCTCGCAGTTGTCTCTTGTCATCGCGATGCTTGCTCTCTATGTCCTGGCCCAATTGGGGAATGCGCCACTCATGCTCTGGCATATATCCGTCCACCTATGGTCCCAGATGGTTCATGTTAGTGATGTGGAGATCAACGCTTGTAGAGACGAGGAAAGATGGGGAAGAGCTATCGGAGTGCAGGGGTGAACTCCAGACGGTTCATTGGCAGATCGAGCTAGGCGACAAGAGTATACGGGGGAACTACGTGCGCGGTGTGCCTTGAAGACTACGTGTGCATTGTCGCTGGCTCTTGCGGTAAGTCGGACCCCCCACTTGTGGACCCCCCCCCTTTGTGGACCCCCCGAAAATTTGGCTTCCAAAAACACCACCACCATCTTCAATCCTCAATTTCTTCTACATCTAGATCGACTTCAATACATGAGACTATAGAACTAATACTTTCGGTATCGCTGCTTTTATCAGTACTAATAACAACCTCTGAATCCTCTTCTTGACCCCTCTGGATCGCTTCGATATTCGCGAACTTCAAATTTGGACTAGTTTTAACCCTCTGCTGTTTTTTAGGCCTTAGACCTTTAATCTGGCTCTCTAAGGCCTGAACCTTAGCTTTAGCAGTAGCTAGGTAGTAGTTCTTTTCTTTAAGAGCCTTTGAGACCTTTTAGAAAAGAAGACGTTAAGTTATAGTATGTTGATTGGCCAAATTCGATTCATATATCTGGTCCCTGAGGTCCCTTGCCTTCTGCAGGGTCTAAGGTATAATAGAGGAACTAGAGCTATATATAAGTCCCTGGGATGCTAAAATCGACCTCTTAGGTGCCTGCGGAGTATATATAATATCCCGAAATGTCTGTCCTAGCTAGAGGACTATGTCCTTCATAAGAAGGCCGCTCATTAGAGGTTTGGCCATATTAACAGGCCAAAGGCTAGCAGCTTTCTACCTACTTTTGATATTTTAGCTTGTTAGACCTATTATACGTGCCTTCTGGTAGCAGCAGAGGAAGTTTCTCTTCCTAACTACTGTAGAATCTGTTACCTGGACTAGGAGGTCGATTTGTTTCCGATATACTGACTTCAGTAAGCTGAAGACAGCTAAATCTAGTAGCTAAAGGACATAGGAGGTATGTAGAGGTAGGAAAATAGGATAGATATAATGCTAGAAGCAGGGATACATAAAATCATCAGTTATATAGCTTCTATGGCCATCTATAACTAGAAGGCGTTGCTTATTCAGGTCGGCTAGCTTAGTATAAGGAATAAAGACCTTTTAGAGCTATTCGACTACAGTCTTGTTAGTAGTCTAGCCATTTTCAGTTACTGTAAACTGCTAGTCCTTAAAGACGCCTAGTTCCTTTAGAAACTATTACTGCTGGACTGATTTTCCCTTAAAAATAACTAGTAGTAGTAGGGCTCGACCTGTAGCTGAGATATATTCGATAAACGAGGTCTAAACATAAGATCCAGGCTGTTTTTTTCGAATAGTCCGTTTCTCAGCAGTCCTAAAGACTAGCCTATTACTTCCTTGTCCTTCTAGGAGGCCTGCCTCATCTATATTATATCGATTTTCTAGTTTGATCTTCTTAATGTCAGGAGGTTAGAGGTGGTAGAACCAGGACTTGATTACCTTGGTTATAGTGCTATTAACACGCTTAGAATCTATGGATTTGCTTCTCAGGACCCTAATAGAAGGGTTTCTCTTCAAAAAGGCCTCGAACCATCCTTTTCCAAGTGGTTAGGTGTCTCCTTGTGTCCATAAGATCCTCTCAGCAAAAACGCGGACTTGTGCATAGGTTAGAGGAAGTCCTAGGGCTCCCTGGGTCAAGACCTATATAGTTAGGAGGCTTTCCTAGGTCAGACTGAGTCTCTGGAAGCTGGTAAAGGCCTCTTTTCTTGACTGACGGCCTTTTATCCTATTTATAATAGTCGTTTTTAGGATACCCTATTCCTTAGCTGCCTTAGATTTCGACATCCTATTTGCAATAGCGTTAAGTGCATCTTGAAGGTCTGCTTCGTCATAGTTCTTCATGTTTGATAGGAAAAGCTGAATATCAAGTTTGAAAATGTTTGGATTCAAAATGGTTGAATATGAGGGTTTGAAGTTGGGTTGGGCTGAAATGGCGGTGTGGATTTATGGGGGTCCACAAAGGGGGGGGGTCCACAAGTGGGGGGTCCGACTTAAGAAATCACTTCGTTACCAGGTGCATGGTTAACCAGGTCAAAGCTTCCGGATATCAAGCGAACCAAAGTAGGAATAGTTAATCTGCCTAATATATGTTTTGAGTTCTCCGAAGATCTTTTCGACCGGGTCCAAGTCTGGCGAATAGGGCGGTAAGTAAAGTAGCACTATTCCCGTATCATCATATAGCTGTTGTATTCTCTCCGAGTGATGGAACGACGCGTTATCCATAATCAAGACAGACTTCGGGTTAGGCCACTTGGGACAATGAGGCAGAAGCTCCTCGATAAACCCCTCGAATATTTCGGCGTCAGTTGACCCCTCATACACCCGGATATATATAATTCCATCTTGAGAATAAGCCGGGAGTATCTGGAGTTTCTGACCACGATAAACCCGCTTGAGTTGACGGGGTCGCCGCCCTCGAGGAACCTAAGCGCGGCGCCTCGTCCCGATACTTTTACCTACACCCATCCCATCTATAAGCACCAGCTGATCTAATCGGAGGGCCGATGTTCATATTTTGCGCATATATTTATCATGTAAATCGGGGTTCCGCTCCTGTGCGATATTCTGCGTGACATTCTTTGTCTAATACAAGGCTCTGCGGATACTGTATCGTGTACAACTCTTCGCGAAGGAAACGGCCATATTATTAAGAGTTGTAGACGGAATTGACGGAAAGCCGGTCATATAAGCGGTCAACATAGGAGGACTGGTTGTCTTCTTGAAGCCAAGGCATCGTAGATGCCGGAAAGTTTCTTCAACCAAACAGCAAAAATAATTACCCCCTAGCACCCTGTTGTATCATCCGCTTCCGCCGATGCAGAGCCGCATTCCAGTTGGTAAAGAATGAGATGAATGGCCCCCCTGGGCGCCGCCAACTGAGGTGATCGAGACATACTTGGGTGTCAGCACTGCGCAAAGGATTGCGCGCTCCCATGTTCCCATGTTGATCGAATGGCAGTTTCGGCGTGGATGATGAACTTTGTGAACCTCAACGTGGAACCGACGCCACAGCGCCGACCCAGGGTTGTAGATCGAAAGCCATATTGCACAGTTAGGGAGATAACGACAGACAGCTAGTGACAGAAGAGTGACTTTTTTTTTTCTTGGATTTCCGGAACTCCGACCTCTCTCTTCCTAAGTGGGTGTGAGTAGCTGACTGACGGTCCCAGACCTTGATAGTGTGGTCGCCTGAGCCCGAAGCGATCTGCCGGCCATCCGGCGAGAATGCGACTGACCAGAACCTGCCGCTGTGGCCCTCGAGCGTCTGCATACAAGGGCTCCACCTAAATTCGACAATTGGCTTGGGGTTGACCCATGAAGGCTCTTAATGACTAAATTCCTTGCGTATTAACGAGTTAATCAGACTGAAGATAAGAGTCGATATATATGTCTGAAGTAGAGCATTCTCAATTGTATAACGCTTGTGGCGAGCAAATCAAACTGCGTCTGAGATAAGACTCGGCCCTTGCACGATTGCACCTGTGTTATATTAGTTAGTGTCACCTTATAAGTTTAGATAGACCACTTACTTTCAAGCCAGTCTCGAGCCATCAAATAGAGATAATAATCTCTGACATCTTTAAAAGAGCTGCTGCTTTGAGCCAGTATAAAAAGATACTATGAATAAACCTATAGACCTTTTCCAAGTCTTTAGGCTCAGAATAGCTGTTTCTGGTATTAATATTACAGACATGGCAGGCCTAGTAAATACAGGAATACTATATACTAGCTAGCTGGTTTAGCTTAGGAACCTTTATATTACCGATCGTTGTGCCAAGATGTTGCAGGCTGTACCTGTTACGCTGCAGACTTCTGGTTAACAAGGCTTCAACTGACCGCCCAAACATAGTACTGTAGACTGGGCCAGGACCGGATGGAAAGGCTGTCTGGATTGCTCCTCCAGTGAGGCTCAGGGACTGGTGGATAAGATATACCGCGTTTTCCTTAATGGTAAGGAAGGACCTGCACTGAGCAATGACCTCTCGGACACGGTTCGTATCATCCGAGATTTCTACAGGCAGACCCTGAGATAATGGCTAGTTTGGTGAGATGGAGCGGTTGATATGCTAAGGTCGCTACAGGAAGCACCAGCTGACAGAAGTCTGGAGTCTTCCCCCAGAGAGTCCGAATCTGCTGTATCATATGGTCAGAAAGACCCTCCAGCTTCTCTAGTAGGTCTTTAAGTACTTCTAGCATATTCCAGGTGTCTGTTTTCTGGGGCTCCTTGGTAACAAGAGCAACCCATAAGAACGTGCTGTTTGCCTTCTCATTCATTATGTCTTGTATTTGGCCAGATAGCTATACGTTCCACTGGAAACCGAATCAACGATCAGGTGGTATTCTCGCAGCGCAGCAGTAGACCGCGGGAGGTACGATCGGCTTGATTGAGTGAGGCAGTGGCGAAGGGTAGTTTAGATGGAGCCCCGTCGCACACAGGAATAGAACTTGAAGAGCTGGCTGCCTATCGATTGTCAATCCTAAATTGACGAACCCGAATCAGCCCATAGCCCGACCATTACTCAAGAGTTCTGTGTGTTTTGCAACGGGGGTTGGGTGATACCAAGTGGTTCCCTGTTCGAAGTACTCAAAGCTTGTCCTGCGGGCAATGCACCAGCAGAGTTATGCAAACGCCCTTGAGTGTCACCAGGCGCAGCTAAATTTGGCTCCAGAACCTGCATTCCTCGCCCCACGGGCCCACATGCGGGTGGGCCCGTGGGGCGAGGAATGCCTGCGTCAAGGCCAGAGAACGTGGCAGGAGCCCTGCAGATCCCCGGATTTTTCGCCAGCCTGTTTGAGGGCACAGTCCCCATTGGGCAGTCTTGTCGCGACTCAGACCCGCAAACAAGGTACGCCGGCTTGACTCAGCCATCACTGCATTCCTTTCACTTGCGGATCCTGGCGCTCGTCATGGCACAGCCTTCGGGTGTGCGCGCATCACAGCGTCTTGTAACCGCCTTTAATTCTGCGCGATCTCCGCCCGGACCCAGGATACTTGCCGTCCTCATAACAAGCACAAACATGTCAAGAGTCGACAGAGGCGCTGCGTCTCTCGCCAACCACCAACCGCGATGGAAAACCTCGGGACCTCGCGAACTCTGTCACCATTCCTTAAACACGATAAAGACAGGGGGAAAACATCAAACTGGCGTCCCCTTGGCCAGTCTATCACCTCGGCCCCACGGCAGGCGTGGCACGACCTGCGCACGGCAGAATGGGCAGGGTTGGGAATTTGCGCCCTTTATATCTATTTGCTACTAGGTATTTTGGCGGGCTTGACGCTACTCCTGCTCCTAGGGCTCTATGATGATTTTGGGCTGCGCCCGAGCAGCACAGGCTGCCAGCCCGACGGGAGCTTTTCCCCATACGCGGACCGTTACAACTGGTGGGCGCCGTCCGCGTTCTTCGAGATCACGTTACGTCTTGGAAGCTTTGATTTTGTTGAGGTGAAGGTGCTCGATATTGCCTGGCAGGTGGTATGTTGATCTATTCTTCCCGTTTCGACTTCCCTTCTCTCTCCTTTTTTTTTCCCTCAGAGGATGGTTTCAACATAATATGACGCGTTACCATCTTGCTGATGCACTTGGCCAAAACCTAGGTTGTCGGCCGAGGCGGCCAGGCCCTTATGGCGTTACTCTCCTGGCGGGTTTTTGCGGACTACATCGCCACGAAGATGACCGAATCTTCCGTATCATATGTCACATTCTGGATCCTGTTCCTCCACCAGGAGCCCACCTTGCTATCCATCTACCGCCTCACGCGCGAGTTCTGTCTATACACACGCGCCAAGTCTCCCCTCGCCAGCACCTTTATCGTCCTCACCACCATTTTCGCCGTGGCCTTCCCTACCTTTGTGAACTCGATGACAGGCTACGTCACGGACAGCGGGCCTTATATCGAAATAGAAAACAAAACCATGATCCCTTTCGCCGATTTCACAAAGGTGGCCTATGTTATCCGCGACGGTGACAGGATCGGACTGACCAAAGACTATATCGTTATGGATGGCACTAAAGGTAGGCGACGTACATTGGTTCCTATTGATCCCAGTGCCTTGGGGAATAGCTCTCGCCAATCCACTAACACAGCCTATTAGACGCCTTGATTCATAACGACGACTGGGTACACCAGTGTGAGTGCAGGCGCAACGATGAAATAGCACAGGAATGCGCTATTCTGGGCGCTGTATCGAATTGTATGTAACCTTCTGCACAAGAAATCCCCCATGAGCAGAGGCGAGCTAACTTGCGTCCTTTATCAGATGTGTCACAGCATGGCTTCAACGGCCTCAAGAACAAAACGACGAAATGGATGGACAAGGCTTTGGAGGATCGCTTCATAAATGAAGACGTAAAAGTAGAGCTCAAAGAGTCTTCTCTCCCAGCCCCAGCGTTGAACATATCAGGCTTCTGTTTCCATGACAACGGAGAGGACGGTCTCTTTGGGTATGACTGGCAAGATCCGCAGACGAAGGAGTACCCCTTTCAGGACCTCGAGCAGCAGAGGTACGTCTACGAAGGCAAACTCTATAGCATGGACAACATTAAGAACCTCGGCGATTGTAAGCCGTGGTCATCACAGGTACGTTTGCATACAACGCGAGACGAGAAGAGAACGGAATGCTGAGCGCAAGACCCCCGGGCCCAATAGGTATACAAGTGGGGCTTCTCCTTCATACAGCTCGTCATTATGCTTATAGCCCTCCTCCTATGGTCCACAGGCCTCTACATAATGTGGCATACCACTCGCCACCGTCTTCCCCTCATGGGGGAAACGGAAGTGCCCCGTGGCTGGCGCGCTGTTCTCGAGCTTTCTAGATCCATAGAGCACGAGCTGCTCCTGAAAGGCACCGATATTACCAGCATGACGGACCGCGAAGTCAAGCGTGAGATCCGGCACCGCCTGCGCGGAGGGCATGTCTCTTTCGATGCCTGCCTCACGAACCCGTGCTACAGTCTCTGGTCCGCGTTCCTTTCGTGGACGCGGAGGGAGAAGTGGTGGCTTCTTTTATTTTTCATCATAGTCGCTGCTTCAATTGGGATGGTTTTTCTGGTGTCGACAGCATTTATTCCCTCTGTGACCTGCTGGGCCTTGTGTATTTTTTTCTTCGCTGTGCTTTGGGTCGGGACCACGGTGGGGAGCCGCTTCTTCATGCTCGTGGTTGTTGGCTTAGTTAGCATTACCATCGCTGGGGCGATTCAGGCTGCCATAGCACAGCCGTTTTGACCCTAGATGGCCTCTTTGGTATGTGGAGTTGAAATTTTCGAGGGGCCAGATACTAGGTGTGTTCTTAGGCATCGGGGGACTAGTTTCGGTTGCGGGGGCATGTTATACGGCCCAACCTGTAACGACACCTTTCTTAGAGAGATACACAGAAGGCAGCGTCTTGCTTTTGGATTCCTCTTCTTTACCTGTTCCAGTCTGCGGGACGTGTAATAGGGGGACGGCAGGGGCTCTGCACGTTTCTCCGTAAGAGTGTTAGCGGACATATAAGACTTCTTGTAGGGCTGTGAGATTAACTATATTGCGTTGTCTGGCTACGCTATGCACAGTTAGAAGTCCATGATCTTGAATAACTGATCAGCACTGATAAGGCTGCTAACAGACGCACTTATGGATTCGAACTTTTTAATAGCATACATATCTTAGTATGTAACGTCTCTCACCCACAACCGGGCCACCCCCCCGACCGGGCCACCCCAAAATCCCTCACCGCCATTTGAACCCACCCACGAATTTAATCCCAAATCTTTTCAGACTTTGCATATTACTACTTTTATAGAAGATGCCAAACTATACGGAATATGAAGTCAATCAGGCCTTGGATTCTATTACGAATGGCCAGTCTCTTTGCAAGGCTTCGATTTCCTAGGGCGTTCTAAGGGCAACTCTTCAACAAAGGCTCTAAGGGGTCTAACCTAAGGATAAGGTCTTTTCCAGCTTCCAGAAGCTATCCCCGACCCAGGAAAACCATCTAGTAGAATAGATACAGGTCCAGGCCGCTCTAGGGCTCCTACTAACCCATCAACAAATCAGGGATAATGTTGACAACCGGATCGGATTCCGCCCCCAACTACGCCGGCCTCACCTGCCTCGGTAGCCTTGCCGCCCCCACTGTTGCGCGCCTCCCGTGTATCCCGGATACACGGCGGCAAACGGATTTCACTTCAATCCGTTCTCCCCTCGATTTCGTTTTTACTGAATCCTATCCGTTTAGGGGAAACGGGTCCTCTATCCAAAATAACGTTACCGTCCCAATGGTTCTACAACGACCCCCCTCTTTCCCCGACTTTATTTTTGTCTCTTTCTCACCCCTTGGACAACGTCTCCATCGACTTGAGAGAGCCAGGTCACCAAAGGGAGTGAATTCGGAACCGATGGGAGAACTAGGCCCGTATTTGAAGGCTATATTCGAGATCTGTGCACTGAGTGAGGTTATGCATCTCGACGTTTATGCCGGCAGCGACCTCTGCTGAGACGGGGTTAAACATCCTGAAGCCTAAAAACGAAACACGGGATTAGCGAAATCAAGGAGGCACGCAGCGAATAATACAGGACAAACATCTCAGTACCCCGGCCCGTCCATGCATCGGTCGGATACAGAGCTTGCCTAGCTCGGTCGAACCATGCTAACGCATTGTCTCCATACTAATTCTCTTCGCCGACGACAACTACTCCTCCCGACTCACTCCACAGAGCATTCCTCGGTTCACAACCCGTAGGCACCATCGAATTCCCGGTGTCTGAACACTCCATCTCGAGTTCCTGACTTGCAGACCAGTGGTACGTATCCGCGACCCCACCACACGACCAGGACTGCTCAATGCCGAGCTCGAACGTCCCAGTATTGAACGTCACGTTGGCGACCGGCAACCACCGCCACTCCTAAGTAGCGGGACCGTTTTCTGCATCCACGAGGTGGAACCACCCCGTCATACAACCGTGCTCATAGTTTCCGTCTCCCAACTCGGCTCCCTCGTTAGCGAGCTGGATACCCTCATCGGCGGTGCTAATGTCGTCGCTCTTCAGGTAGCACACGGTCCGTGACCCGTCATTCAGGTTTCTCAACTCGACTCGCACGCTAACCGGACTATACGGTGATCCTTTGGGCTGTGGAGTTGGCGGGTTGAAGTCCATCTGGAGGATCTGCCACCCATCCAATTCCTCCTCGGGAACGTCGCAGTGCTCCTTCTTGTCGGTGCCCCAGACATCACCGTCATCGGGGGTGGCGCTATTTGTCACCTCCGCCGGGCCAATAAAAAGAGGTGCTTCGCCGATGTTGTACAGGTTATCTGGGTTACAGGCCGTTGGTTCACCTTCCCGGCCACCAGCACAGGCATATTCGAATGACCCCGTCGCTCTACCCGTGTAATTAACCCTAATTGTAAGTCAGTATATATTATCGTTTTCCGCCCTTCGTTTGGGCGACCGGCCACGTGTGCCCATACAGTTCGGTGCTGGTAGCATGGCACGTCCACCGCTGCTGGATACCCAATTCTCCAGTCGACACGTCGAGTGTAATTTCTGCCCCCAGCTGGTTTGGGGATAATTGTGAGTTACTGACGCCATCGTACTTCTCAGCCCACGCCGTGAGGCATCGTCCGTCGCTATTGTCGAGAACGACGGCCGCCTCAGCGGCCGCTGGCGTCACATCCCTAGAGAGTTCGCAAACGATCCGAGATCCATCGGCAGCGTTTTGGAGGTCGACATTAGCGGTGGCTATCCAGGATCCTTCCTCGGGTGGCTGGTATCGGAGCTGGAGAACTTCCCACCCGGGGTGGTATGTGGTCGATGTCTTCTCACAGCTCGGCCAGTCCGGCCCAGGGCTCTGAGCTCTGGCAGTGACGAGGAGGCAAGCGATGCTCAGAAAGGCGCGCGAACACATGTCGTTTTCCGTCGTAGAGGTGGCGGGGTAGCAAGTGGTAGACCGAGCGAGTAATATTTGTGATACGAAACCGAGGGAACCTGGAAAAAAAAAACTTTATTTATAAAATAGTACGTACATTCTGTGCCATCTTGAACTCGGCCGCTACGCGAATCGCATTGTAGTACAAGCTCGTTTATATAGTGAGCGAAGGATCTGGCTATAAAACGCCGCAACACACGTGGTCTTATAATTACATTAAGGGTAAATTGCCCATATCTTAGGAATGGCGACGGATCTTCAGTCCAGGATGTCTAATTCTTGACGATCTCGTTACATACCCACTACGACCCGCTAAGAGTTACCAGCGGCCGCTTCATATATCTCTCAATCGATCGCACGTCAATCTCGCCGCGTTTTCAGCCTAACTAGCGAAACGCATTTCCAGCGCTTCAGGATCTCGACTAAATTGGGGTATCTAATTAGCTACAGCATACATACGGCTCAAGTCGCATGTTCCGCCGATTCCGCTCATTCTAGCAGTGCTGATAGCCTATCGATCTGAAGACCGCCGCCACATGCCGTGTTAAGATGGCTCCTTGGCCATCTCGAGAATATGTGGAGTATCCTCCCCAGCTTTAATTGCAAGCCTCTTTTCACGGTAGACTCGTAATAATCAGGTGGAAAGCGGCTATTATTTATGGAACGCGTAGCGGATTTCTCTTTACCGATTCAACGACCGGTTCTGCGCCTGTCGTCATTAAGGTAGTGCCGTAAGGCTACTCCCTCCCTACTCATACCTAACCCAGCACCAGAGTCGCCTTTGCCCCTTAGTTAAGGCTACCCAAGCTGACCTATGAACACCTGACGGCCAGGGACGACAACATGGACTCAGAGAAACAAGGAAAGCGGGCGCCAGCGGCAAAGAGATTTGGGCGGCAGAAACTCGCTTCTCTCGATGAAATCCTGGACTATTATACAAGTAATTAGATCGTCTAGATGTGTATCGCCAGGTACTTCGCCAATATTAACACCAGTCATCCGTTCATCCCGAGTACGACGGACATAAGGGATCTAGTCGTCGTGCAGACCTAGCTTCTCGCCGACAACGCTTCTATAGACACCATTGGGGTCAAACCTTTCACGGACGGCCTTGAAGCGTTGCAGGTGCTCGAAGTGAATCGTCAGTTAGGGACCTTTTGCCTTTGGATATCTCCGGGGCTCGAACCTACGCCGGGGTTAATATTCTTGGCAGCTCGCTCAAAAGCGTCGTGTGTGTTCTTAGTCCAGTGGGGGCGGCACGGGAACTCGTCTACCAGGACCTTGGCGATGTTGTGGTCTTTTGCTTCTTGTTAGCTGGATATCTTTCCCCAAATTTTCTACTGGAAAGGGGTAACACTCACAGAACGACTCATTGTAGCGCAGACCGTCACCGACGGTGGGCTTGTAGCTCAGGAAGTCGAACATGATGGCACCACGGCTCTAGTCCACGCCATCAGCAGTGTCGTAGGTGACCTGGCCTAGGAAGTCGAAGTACGGGCGGCTGAACTTGATGTCAATGCTGCTCCTGTAGGTAGAGGTCATGATGCGCAGGTGCTTTGCTTCCTCGTCGAAGAGCTTACGCACCTGGTGTAGCATATCATTAGTACAAGTCACAGGGAACGCGAGTTCGAGGGTGTAGCTGCGCAGGCCGTACTCCCACTCAGGAAGCTGATCAGGGAGGGCATAAGCGATGCCATCTGCAGGGTCTACCTGCGCGGAGCCCTGCAGGTGGACACCGCGCGGCCTCTCGCGCGCCCGCTGTTCCATTCGTACAGCTCGCTGCCCCATGGCTTCAGACGCCTAGACGAAACAAGCACGACCGAGTTCCGCCGGCGCAAGGCCTACCTCGAGAAGTCCTGCCAACCCACCCACTGCCTCAAGCTAGAGCTGAAGGAGATCTACCGCGTCTTCATCAAGTCAGGCGCGCCGGACCCTTACAGGGCATAGATCAGGTCGAACCGGGCCGCCGCGTCGATCTGGTGCGACGGGGAGAGGCGTCTCCTGTGGCACGGCACGCCGCTGGACTCGCTCTAGTGCATCCTGGAACTGGCCCTGCAGATCAAGAGGAAGGGCGCGAGCCTGACTGGCTCCATGTTTGGGAACGGTATCTACCTCGCCGACGCGTCATCCAAGTCGCTGGGATACTGTCAGCCTTCCCGTTGGGAAGGGGAGGCGGTGCTCCTACTCTGCGAGGCAGATGTAGGGACCATTCGCAAAGAGTGTGCGCAGAGTATGAGTGGCGCCCACAAGATGGTAGAATCGTCGCGGGGGGTTTGGAGGTGTGTCCAAGGGTTAGGTAGGTCTGGACCGGAAAGGTGGGTGACTGTAGATTGGCCGTTGGTAGGGGAGGATATGGGGGGCACGGTTCTCAGGGTATGTTATTACACGCCCGCCCTGGCACTACCTGGGACTGTACGCCAACTTACAATCGCGGGCAGCCCGATAGCTCAACGCCGTATTCCGCGGCGGGCCATGCCGGTTCCTTGGCTTTCAACGAGTATGTCGTGTAAAATCCTTCACATATCCTCGTCCGGTATTTATTCGGGTTGAAGCTTCGCACTTGGAGATACAAATAGAAGAAAAGAGTGGCTCGTATAAAGAGGATTGTCTAGATCTTCTTCGGGTAATACGGAAGGAAAGCGACATGCTGAATGGGAAATGGCAGAACGCGAACCCCTATCGACCGGTGTCCAGGGGAAAACCTTTGGAAAGATCTCAGCTCATGTGAGATGGGGGGGTCCCAACTTACCGCGGAGATGCAAATGGCTCCGACCTAGTGAGTGCGACAAGACAACGACTTCCACTTCCAGTTCGATCGCGGCGGTGCCTGCGACCGTATCTCCACCCCCTTTCTTTCGGCTACTACTATGAGTGTTGATCCTCCATGATCAAGATGTGGATGAGCTCTTCTCTTCACGCTAGGCGATACCCCCAGGAGAAGAACGACACACCGAATGCTTCACCGGACCCAATTCCACACTGCGCCGATCACCAGAATCTTCATGAATCACCTGTTTAGTGGACAGGGGTCCAAAAAGAGTATCGTCTCCCCGCATAGGTGGCTGTTAATTGTCCGACGCTTCGGTGGTATTATGGACCCGAACCCCTGGCGGAACCGCCACACATACGGGGTAGCGAGATTGGCATGGGGATTTGCAGAGAAAAAAAAAAACCCTAGAATCCTGCCAGGATTCTCGGGGGATTCTCGGATCCCTCCGCTGTGGTTCGCTGGGCCCCGCAAAGGATCGTTCGCTTCCGCAATTTCGGTGTCGATAGGGTGACCTTCTCCAAGAGACTATTTATCCAGGGCCCCTGCTATCGTACAAGTACATTGTGGTTCGAGCTATCGCCGGCCAGGGCTGGGAATTCGGTGAATCTAAAAACACAAGCGGCCTTGACAACAGGAATCAGGGATTGGAGTTTTGATCCCCCCTCCTCCTCCCCCCGGTTTGCTCCATGCATGAAACGGGGTCAGTTGGTCGTTTGGGCTGTAGAGGTGAAGATAACGCTCCTCGAATTACGTATGCGCTAGTGCTCCTACCTGAGTTCTTCTTAAAAGCCCAAGCCGTTTTACGGTTCTCTCCACTTGGCAAGCCACGACCTAAATTAGTCTAACGGCGGCGAGAAGCGAGCTTCCCGGAAGTAAGTGTGTGGACCCATTGAAACAGCGAAAAGCGGTGCCGGAGAGTGGACGACAATTTTGACCGAACCTCTCTCTATGGTGTCGGGCGCTTCACTCCTTGCCTCCAAATCGTCTGGTTTCGCATTCATGTGATAGACATAGAAGATGCTGTGACTGGAGATCCCTCCCTCCCGTTTCCAACCCTCTATGGAACGAGTATGGGAGGGGAATCAAAAGGTAAAAGATGCGAAACAAGAGCAGCGTGGCAAACCGTAGTCGATCGGCATCCCTCGGCCATCTCCATCCCAAGCGTATTTTTGGACGCTGAAGCACGCTGAAGCGAAAAGGGCCTCGAAGTAACCCATTCCGGCAATTTCCCGAGGCGGCTCTCCTCGCGTCGTGACGCGTGGCTCTCGGAAAACCTGTTGGGCCGGTGTGCTGGGGAAAGCAGTGCTAGCCTGATGTGGATAGCGCCGCGTCCAAGCGGCCGGAGGGGACAGCGCAGAGCTTATCCCGGTGCTACTGCGAACTTTGTTCAAACGTCGCAGCTCCGCCCCTTTCCTCTTCTCGGAGACAGCCCGACGACCTCACGATCTTCATGTTCTGATTCCTTTTCTCGTCGCCAGCATGGTTCCGTGGTCCGGTTGTCCGTACTGGAGTTTCCGGGGCAGACGCGGAGAAGACACCGAGGCGCGGGACTGATCGAGTTTAGGTTTTGGCAATTTACTTTGTTGTGTCTCTGGAGAGGCTGCCTAGCGTGACCGATAGCAAGGGAAGATGGCATAAAGAAGACATACGGCTCTCAATGAGGCATTGGATAGTGCTTTCAGAGTTATGAGCGATAGCCGGACGATCCTCTCACCGGCGTGTGCCCAATGCATGGCATCAAGACCTTCAAGATGAGAGGATGGCTGTGCCGCGTTGTGATTCGGCCCCTCGCATAGCACACGTGTCACGGAACCACACCGGTCAGCGGAGCTTTCGGTTTTCGCCGCAGTCGACCAACGATTACCGGAGGGATGGTAGGATGGCGTTGTTGCAAGCCAAATTGTCGGGGCCGTCGCTATCCGCTTCCCACCGATCGGCAGCTCTCCCGCGCGGATTGCTGCCGGGTGACCTCTGTCGCCGTGGAGCCTGCATTTTCAGCTTGTGGGGTGGCGGAACGAGCGCCGCAGGGGGCCTTCGCTGGGTGCCTCGCAAAAAGGTCTCAAGATTGGGCCAAGCCACCTACGCGCGAGACAAGGGGTTCCGCTACCGTCTGGCTGGTCCCTTCACTGGGCCTCCGAACCCCTGCTAGGAAATGTTCCAGTTTTCTTGGCTGGGGCCCCCATCCCAGTAGAAGCATTGCGGAAAAGCGTTCCTATGGCTGTGCGCTCACGCGGGCAGCTTGAAGCGAACGGCTTTCTCGAGGCCACGGGACGGATTGCACGTTAGCCTCCCCGCCTGTGCAGGGAGGAATCCACTCATAAACAATACGTAGCGCGAGCACTTGACTGCATCTAGGAACAAGACTCTTCTCTTCCGGGGTCCAACTCCGCAAATCGTACCGGCGCGTGGCTGCGATATGCTGGCCTAACACAAGAATCATGTTTGCGAATGCATCCAGGAGGACCCAGCGCACCAGGGCCTGTTCTTATCCTGCCCAGACCATGGCCCTAGCGGGGGAAGTGGATAACAGAGATATAATCCCGCGTCCCCCAGTTCTTTTGAGTTAATCCTCCTTTCCAGACCTGTCACATTTTCTCGACGGCCCTCTCGAAAACTGCATGCTGGACATGACACCATGGCCGTGGATCTCGCTTCGCTGTACTTTGGGTTGTTTATCGGCGTCTTCTGCTTCACCTGTGCCAAGGCGATCGAGCAGACCCGTGCGATATGGCGGCGCACGCGGACGCATAGCCTGGTCAACACCTACGTGATCATGGTGTGGGTCGAATTGACGGTGAACCTGATATTCGCCGTCATCACGTTCCTCTTCCTTAACGCAGTCATCGGCCCATCGTGAGTTCTCGCTAGTATCTGTCCCACCTTCCCCCCACTCGGAGTCAGATCTCTCTAACCGCGCGGACCCTGTAGACTCGGCTTCTTCGTTATTAGCGGTAAGGCGCATATGGAGCGATACTACCCCCCTCCCGCGATTTCGAAGCCCTGAGCTCTAACACCGCTTCTCACCGAAACAGTGCTACTCTGGGCAATCCAAACCCAGCTCCTCCCGCAGATCATCGCGAACCGAGTCGGCCTGATCATGGTGGATCGGCGCAAGGCGCTGTACCTGAAGATCGCCCTCTTCGTCGTCATCCTCGCCGTCAACATCGCCGTTGGCTTCATTTGGATCCCCGCGCACTTCGCCGACGCGCCTGCCGGCAAGGTCCGGCTCAATCATACGTTCGAGCGTGTAGAAAAGGCCTTCTTCCTCGTCGTCGACCTGGCCCTCAATATCTACTTCCTCTACCTGGTGCGCTTCCGCCTCATCGCAGACGGGCTGAGCAAGTACTGGCAGTTGTTCAACATGAACATCGGGGCCGTGGTCGTCTCAACATCCATGGACATCCTGCTCCTGGGATTCCTGAGCCTGCCTGACGAGTACCTGTGTGTCTTTCTCTCCATCTCAGTTCCTACGTTCCCCCTATTCAGGTCCAGAAGCTAAACTCCGCCAACTCGGGACAGATACGTGCAGTGGGCGCCGAGCGCGTACATCATCAAGCTCTATATCGAACTTGTCATGGCCAACCTGATCTCCAAGATCGTCCGCAGCACCAGCGGGTCCGGTCAGGGGGCGTACTTCGCCAGCGGGAGCAACAAGTCGCATCCGACCAACTATATGACCTCCCGCGTCGTCGTCGAAACCGGCCACCACGATCTAGACGCAGGGCAGTCTCGCATCGGGCGCAGTCGAGGCGATACCTTGGAGCGAGGGAGCACGGGGTCCGACGTCGAGCTGGCGGCCTATCCGGGGGGACAGGGGATTTTGAAAACCGTCGAAACCACGATTGTTGTGAACGGCAGCGACGGGAGTAATCTAACTAATTAGGGAGGCAGGAATCATGTTCGATCAGGGGCTAACGTACAGGGCCTGTAGCAGAACTACGGTTCGGGGATATAATAATATGAAGTCCATCCACGGGTCTATCGCCACATACTTTATTTAATAGATTTGGGTTATAAAAATTATTGATGGATGTGTTGGAGGCGGATGATGGTTGAGTAGAGACCTACAGAGATAGCCGCCAAGTAAAGTTCCTGTCACTCTTACGAGAACGACTTCATAGACAGAGGGTTCAACCCTTGTTTGAAGGGCAACGAATGCCTTGTTGTCTTTTCTAAGTTAGAAGGCTCTTTTCCAAAAAAAAAAAAAAAAAAAAAAAAAAAGAACCACGGTATGCGACGACGATTGCGCAGTAGTGTAGACAGGGTGGGCAGATCAGGAGAGTACTAGCATCGTGAAGCAGTAGAGGGCGTTGAGGGCGTTACAGCTCTACGGTAGCCTAAAACCCTCAAGTAAGTTATTTACTGGTAAATTGCACTGTCTTTAGACCTTCAAGTGGAGCAGACCCAGATAGATCGTCATGGAAGCCATCATCACTATGTCAACGGGCGCCTGGCGCAAGCCACCTCCTTTCCATCCATTTAACCCCAGAAGGCATAGCTGTGGAGCCCTATCGTTGTCTAGGTGGCTGTTCCACCTAGACGCCAGGGAGCACAATCCCCATTGAGCGCACTTGTTCAGATCCCATGGACACGACGCTCGTGTCACCGGCGCGCGACGACCGGTAGCCCGGGGGGCCAGGTAGATATGAATAAAGGACCTCTCCGACTCCCATCCGGGATGCACTCCGCCGAAGGCCGACTGGACCATGAAGAAGTAGAGACACCCGCGCTGTGTCGACGCGAACAGGTGCTCTGACTTTTCGATGGTGATCATCGCGACCGGAGTCTCCGCCGGAATGTTATACTCCGCCCTCGCCCAGGTATTATGGTTTCCATAGCGTTCTCTATCTCGTGGAGCATGGTAAGGATCGAGATTGTAGCATACCGCGCAGATTCCCTCCGGCCCAATCCGAATCAGATCCAATTGTCCGGGGAGCATGCTTGCGCACGTTTCACAAGCATCCTGGGATCGGGCGCGCCATGGGTATTAAGGATTCCCCCCACGCGGTTCGGGATCGCCCTACGCTGGCCAAGCAAATCCTTTGATATACCTGGTAGCGAAGATGCTTGGTCTGCGGCCTACGGGATGCTGAGAAGGGAGTGTGGAAAGCGCATTTAAGCTATTAGCTAGTTGGTGGAAATACGCCATAGTATGGAAGCTCATGACCCTTCTATATTAGATCTCGGCTGGGCTGGAAGAAAAGACGCTTGGCTTAGATATCCAGCACCGGGGGCAGGGCTAGGAAAGCTATGGCAAATACAGCTGCTCCGCAGTGGGTCTTCTGTCGCCGTGTCCGGCTTCTATGTTTATTGCTGAATGTAGTGCTTACTTATGGACATGCCACACGCTGCGAGCCTGACGGACTAAGGGAATTTGTTATTTGCTATATGTAGCCGCTGAACGATTGAACTGCCCCTATAAATAGGCTGCATCCAGGTCTAGGCCCTCGATAGCAGATTCAAGAGTCTCCATCTCAAGGAGAAGCGCTTTCAGCGTGCAGGGATGGCCCTGCCGTCCATCCTTGAAATCGTCTGTGCTCTTCCCCGACGAAGACCCTTTCTTCTTCTTGACCCACTTCTACTTCTTCACCCACTTCTCCTTCCTTTTACTCCACATGATGTTCTCCCAGCCGTGATTTTCATCGCTCTTAGACTCGAGCTCTGGTGGAACACACCATTCCGGGGTTGACAGGTTGGCGACTGCCTCGAGTACCATGGCCACGCTGACGCCCACAACTGGTTCTGGCGGTCTGGTTTGAAGTAGGTCAACGACCTCCATCTGCTTGACCAGGGAGCCCAGGAGAATGGCGTTGCAGGCAGGATTGCAGAGCCGCTCAGTACGGAGGAAATCGGCGGCGTTGTGAATACGACTGAGTACCTGGTCTAGCACTTCTTGTCGCCGGTCCTCCATTGTGTCTAGTTTACTTGTCAGATGGTGCCAATTTGTCCTAGTCAAGGAGACTTACGGATTATATTCTCGTGAATTGGTATGCCAACGCATGGCACCGCTTCGCCGCCTCTGAGGATGGCCGTGCGGGTCGTGGATCGGAAGATGTCCTCATTTCGAAAGATGGAGGAGATCATGATCCAAAGGACGAGGCGCCGGCAGTAAGTCTCCGGAATCGAGTCCGCCAACTCGTCCATCCAAATCCCAGAGAAAACCTCCATCGACTCGTGGCACTGTAGATAGTCTGTGATCACTGCCATCTGCGCCAGCAACTCAACGCCAACAGACCGGGGCACTAGGCGATTGCGGCCGTGGATGACGTTCATCACGTTAATAAAAGCATCCGAGTAAAACATATCTCCAACGCGCCATGACAAGAGGCCATCTCTATCCCTGTCTGTAGCCTCCTTCCAGCCCCCGGAATACATCTTCCGTAGGGAGGGAGATGCGAGCATGAGGTGCTTTGAAGAGAGCCTGACGCGAAACTCGATCGGCGGCGTGACCTTCGGTACGTCACTACCAGAGTCCGATTCCGCACCTTAAAACAGTTAGCGAGAAGCTCTATAAAACGAGGAATTTGCACCTGCTGTCTGACGTGATGCTACTGCCATCGTCAGTAGATGATGAGCTTTCATCATCGGGTGCGTCTGGCTCCGCCACTTGGATTGTGGGGGCAAAGGGGCCAATCGGCTCAGAGAGAAACGCTAGAACATCTCCTACGGGGTCGATATCAATATGACTGGCGACCATGGTAACCTGTGCGAGCGGGAACGGCATCGGCAAGACTGGGTATGTAGCTGGGGCCAACAAAGAATCACCACCTAAACGGAATTTGAGACGGTTAAATTTGACCGCGTACTTGCGGCGGGCGGGGTGGATCCAAATAATATCGTTTCAGGCTCCCTCCTGCGCCTCACTTTGAGGCCAACTAACAGGCCTGCCATTTTCCGGAATGTGTGATCCCTGCCTAAAATGGCCTGTTGGTTCGTAGTCCGCGGGTTGCCGCCGATCCGGGTCGCCATTGGTCCCATTCCTGTCCATATGGCTTTGAGTAACATGAGGACGATTTTCTGCCGTCTTAGGGATGACGCCCCAAAGTGTGGTGTCTACAGCTACTCCGCCATGCATTTCCTCTCTCTATCTCTGGAAGCTGTCCCCCTCCTCTGGTCAACAAAAGCACTTAGCTCAACGCAGGAATGAGTCTACCCTCTACCAAGCAAACCAGGTTTTCTTGCCATAAAATGCCCCCTCCATACAAGCAATTCGAACACCGCATTCAGAACGCCGTTTCCTACCATCTGACCGAGTTAGCATCCCCACTGCGCAAATCGCTTAAGACTTTGCGGTGCCCTATTCGCGTCTCTACGCTCGCATCTCGCGAACGAACACGACGCTCACCGAGGCCAAGGAGGCGGCGCTTTACAGCCACTTGGACAAGCTTGAAAACTAGACCTTGGCCTTTCGAGCTAGGATATACGCGATGCCGCCAACTTCATCCTAAAGGGGGCCCATGTGGTTAAAGCCAAGCCGGTGAGCCCTCGTCCAAGCCATCAGCTGTTACGAAAATTCGGGCCGCCTGTTTCCTTCAGCGGCGTCGTTATCGTATGAGACGACTCAGCAAGGCTCCTTATTAAGCATGGAGGTTCATGGCTGTTGAGACTACGCCAGACGAGGATTTCTCTAGACACCTAGCTGCATCCACTGGCTCCTGACCGAAATGAGACTGCAGCACACTCGGCGGACGCCGCGCAGAAGCTCCAGAGCGGGATGAAGCAGTCGGCAACACCATGATCTCCACCGTGGAAGCACAACGCAGTACGACGTGTCGAATCGGTAAAGCTTCCGCCTCAGTCGTCAATTCTAATTTCCTCGGCCGATGCGTAGGAAACAATTCACTCGCCGCCCGCTCCCCGTCTGTTTCTCTCTCTTGGTCCCCTAATACCGGAAACATGTACCAGCTCCGCACGCGGCTCTGCCGCAATGAGCTATATCGTCCGCGCGTCTGCGTCCGCCGAAGGCGTTGCTCTACAAATTTGGTAAAACCATCTGAAAATGAGAGTCTTCCCGAAGCAAATGGCACCTCAAGCCTTGGATGCTGCGCCATACGAGCCTCCTGAGGGCCGCTCCCCCTCCGCTCCTGACTTATCCCAGTTACTACTTGGAGCTTACGTATGCCCTGCTGCGGGGCGCCGTCCGCGCTGGGACCTTCCGCGAGGCGCGGAGGCTGTTCCGTACGGGAATAATCATCATCTTCACGTACGGAAATGGTTGCTGGATATCGGACCCTCTGGCGCACACGCAGTGCTGGGGGTGGTATGTGGCTCCGTGACGAAGGTGTTTGGTTTAGCCGTGTAGAGGCTGGGGTCTTATTTATCTTAGTTCCTACCCTTGAGCGTCGCGAGGACAAGCGTTAACACCGGTCCGTGGTAGAGGCTATGACACTTCGGGTCCACATATACGGTCTCGCACTTGATTGTTGTTACTTACGAGAGAGCCGGGCTTCACGCCGCATCAACGCGGTCCACGAAAGTTGTTCTAGGAAGTTTCGTATTAAAGTAGATAAAGCGAGACCTCTTGGAGAACATGAAAATCCCAATTTGGGTTATTTACCAGACCGTACAATCAAAGAAGCGCCCCGCAGCCTATCCTCCGGCCAAAGTTCGACGTCATGCTGTCTGTCCTCAACCCCTACCCACTCTCAAGATCGGCCGCCAGTAGTAACGGCTCCTCCATTGGGCATCTCCACCACCTAGTACATGACCACTGGCTTCCCCCTTGAATCGTGACTGGGTACCGAACTTCTGATTCCGGTCCCAGTCGTGCCAACAATTCCCGTGCTCTCCGTTTCTGCGCTATCTTCTCGCAGATCCGTATCCGGCCTGTGTCAGCTTTAAAGGACTGGGATGCGTCGCGCCGCCGGGACAACCACCTCAGGCACATTATCGTGACGGCAAGGTAGTCCAGGCCACTCGGTACGGCGTCGCAAACGAGATTCGGCCCCCTTACAGCTCCCGAATCAGAGACGGTGGATTTCGCAGGTCCCAGATCCTTGCAGACGACGACCACATCGACGACGTTGAGGATATAGAGCCAGCTCTGTCCAGGCGGTGTCACCTTAAGTTCCTTCGTGTACAACGCGCACCCCGGCCATGTGACAACGCCCATGAACTCGAAGCCGTATAGGCTTTTCCTTGAGCTGTCTTGTGCATCACGGTGTCCAGGAGGTTTGTATTCAGGGCCAGGAGAAGCTGGCTGAAGCGGAGTTCCCCTAATATCGCCTTCTCTCCAAGTGTATCCAGGCGCCCAAACAACGCCGTAGCGCTGTCGTATGAATCGACATAGGATGTTTTTACGTCAACCCCACGAGCGTATGCCTACACTATATGGAGGATAAGGCTGAGTTTGGGAATGACCTAGCACCTTCTTGCTTGTGAATCGTATATGATAGCGAGCTCCTGAGATGTATCCTGCAGCAGTTTCTTATAGGTGTCTATGGGAGTGAATTGAATCCGATGACTCGTATATCTGTAGTTCGCCTGGAATCCGAGGACCGCATTCAGGGGGCCGATACGCCGATCTGGCATAACGTTAAGAAGCCGTCCGTTAGCGCGCCGTTCTTAAGAAGGGTACGAACAACTTCTTCATCCCCAATGCGCACAGCCTGTATCAGCGGAGTGTTCCCTGTCACCTTGTACACGCGGTTGATGTCAGCGCTAGAACCGGTCGAAATTTGCACTGCCATAATATTACGGCACTCTACGGCAACCGCGAGCACTGTGCCGAAAGGATTTCTTGAAGCGTTGATATCGGCCCCGTTGGCGACCAGGAGACGAACAGCGTCGTCATTCGGGGCTTGGATATCTGCAATAAGAGTGGTGAGCCCGGATACCTTCTCGACTTGGTTTACATCAGCGCCGGCGTCTATCAATATCTGGATAACGTCAGCGGAGCAGCGCCGTACGGCAATTCGGAGCGCCGTCCTGTAAGGCCCAGCGGCAGCGTTAATATTTGCCCCATTTTTCAGCCGGGCGGAAATCGACGAGCAGAGCGTGCGGGTAAGAACGGGATACCTACGCGGGCCGGAACGGCAGGATGGGGATCGGCTGCCAGTCGTGCTTGTACCCTCCACCGGTGACCATAGACCTGATGAGGCGGGTCCAGTGCCAGTGGGATAAGTAGCAACCCCGCCGAAAGGCTCTACTCGCGAACGCGGGGACTCTCTGAGCCTGAAAATGCGTTCTGGTCGCGTCTGTCAATGGTGAAGAACGCCGCCCTCTGCATTGCAAGGTATGATATGCGCAAGAAGAAACCCAGCTAGACTGTCTAGGAGCAATGTTTTAGGCGGAAACGTAGACATGACCGCCCTTATACCGATGCTCTCCGTAGGCCTCATGCGACGGACCACGTTGCGTAAAGAAGACTTGGGAAACACTCCCTGCAGCTAGACCAACCACTTTTTTCGATACAGGGACGAAGACACATTACTGGGCAAGTTATAATGGAGTCAATTGATACATTGAATATATTGACCATCCTGAGAGAAACTCCGTGGCCCGGAACCTGCACATTAGATGTTTGGCTATCTTAGACGGGGAGAAAAAAAAGTTCCGCCCTGGGAAACTTTGAGTGGACAATACTCATTTCCGGATTACCTGGGTTCACGCCCTCAATCGAAACAGGGTGCGCATGCGGGGGCCTATTTCAAAAGGTCAGACAGTTCTCAAGATATTACCCATTGCTTGACTTACCGTGTTAAGGCCACTGTTGATGATAGCGAGAGCGCAGATACCAAACATAACTTTGGCTGTCTTGGTGTTAGCACTAGTCCCCTATTTGCTGCAAGGGCCGAAACGTACTCGGTTCAGCCAAGTAAGCTGCACAGATGCTGACTTGAGCAGCGGCACCAACGGCGCAGCCTAGTAGTTATTAGCGATAGGCGTGAAAAGAATTCGGGAAGGGTATCCATTACCCCAGAAGTCACACTCTGTCTTGGCCTCAATGTCCTCTACCAACTGCAGGGCTTGAGTCTCCATGCCTTTGAACTCCTCGCGGGCGTCGAGGGCTCGGGGAGTAGTGTCTACGGCAATAGCACTCGAGGGTGGGGCCGCAGCCGCGAGGAGAGAGGCAATAACGATGGGGCGCATTTTGGATGGTGATACCGAGAAGATGTTAAGTCTGGTGGATGTGAAGATGCTTCTGAGTTGGTGTGCGTTGAACACTATATTCAGAGCGACGAGTACGGCCCTTTTATACTCGTCAAAGTTCGCTGAGGATGCCAAAACGGACATTAGAGAATGACCGCGTTTAGTCTATGATGTAAGACAACTCGTAAGAAACACAACCAGTCCTCCTGAATTCCGTCCTGGCTCCAAAGCGGTGACTTGCGAGCTGACCGGACAGGGGAAGAGCATAAGTGTGAAGTTGAAGTAATCGTCCGGCTCTTTCCTAACCTATGTCGAGCCAAATGGTCTGGTTGACAAGAATAGAAACATCTCTCATCATGGGTCCGATACGTTTATGTCTTGAGAACAATAAGCATTCGGGCGGACGTGCATTAGCACGAGGCCATAAGTTCCACCCGCCCGGACGGGAAGCCGCTGCAAAGCTGTGTAAGCACCTTATTGGTTATGACGACAACGCTAAGTTGCTAGTGGGGGAACGTCGTCTCCACAACCGCAATATATACCTCATTAGGGCGACCGGCAGCATAGCCCCCCGTGGGGAAGCCTTATCTCGTACCTGGGGACATCGACGCTCTCCACAAGCCATATGTACCCGCCCTAGACGCCTGGAGAGAGGGTTGGGTTCACCGATGCCCGCCCTACACGCCCACAAAACCACCATTCCCCGAATAGTGCCCACCTCCTTCAGTGGATTACGGCCCGAATTTGGATGAGACACGCCGATTGGCATTGTGAGCATCGACACCATCTATGACTTTTTCTTCGGCTGTACAGATTTACTGGTATGGGTTCCCCATCCGGCTGGTATTTTCGTCCGAAGACGGCCGGGACATATACTTCAAGCACCGCCTGGAACCATTCTCCCGTTCCCAGATGTTACCTGGACTGAGAGAAGCCATCGGTCTCACACTCCCACTTGTTCTCATTCTCCGAAGCCACGGAGGACTAAGTATAGTCGTCGTAGTTTTAATGTCCCGGCACCGTGGGGTCCCACAGATGTGGAAACTGTAACTTGGTCGCCACTTTCGTGCGCCACTCAATGTTCAAACGGAAGGCAAGAGGAGCTCATGTATCAGGCCATCATAGAAAACCCTTTGCCGGGGTTCGCCCTACTCGATAGGATAACCGTCCGTCTGGGGTGTCATCTGTGAGAATTTTGGCAAAATGAGAAGCTTGTCCCAACTCCCGTCCGATCCCCGAGCCTATTTCGCAACCAAATCGCGATGTGAGCTCCCAGCTGGTTACGATATCCTTCTCTTAGGCACAAAGGACATCCTCAAAAGACAAGACAAACACCTCAATGGTTATTGGAACACCTTGCGGGAAAAATGTGGATATAAAGCTTCTTCTTGAAACAGGCGATAGCCATCAAGGACATTCTGCAATATACAAGTAGTCCCATGACTGGAGTTTTGTCTCATGGTACTCGGACTACCGGGATTTCCAAGCAAGTAGGCGTGTCAGGAAACGTCAGATTTAAGCAACACGACGAGCTGCGTGTACATGGGGAAGCGACGGCTCTCTTCGATTTTCAGTCAGCAAGGTTTAGTTCGGCTTGTCGCCCGACCCGGAGCGGATAATCCTCCGATGCTCCATGTGGTAGGTCTCCACGCGACATCCGCTGGCCCGGTACAGCGCGAAATCTTGGTCAGCTAGGCCGCCGCACATCCAGAACATCCATAAACAGGCCCTAAGATGACCCAATACTTGTGGCGGGCAAGCATAGGTGCACGGAGAGCATCCTCCCGATTTCACACATCGCCCCGAGCGGCTGAGTGAGGAAACATTTCGCTCTCCGTCATCAATGGGATCAAATTAGGGCTTGGGGCTGTCGATCATTTATGCAAAGGCACCCTGCCGAATCCGATGAATACGAAAACTAGCAAAAATTGAGGATTCCAAACGACGGGACTACTTTGTGCAGACAGCGACAATCGCTCGCATGGGGATCCCGACTCCATCCATCCCGTCAGCCATGATATAGGCCACAACAGCCTTCGCCGCCAATCCGTTCACTTCCTCTTGAAACCGCTTCTTTTCCTCCTCCGAGAAGCCCTCGACGGCCCCGAGAAACTTTGTGCCGAGCAGCTGGCTCAGGTACGCCAGCGTCGTGCCTACATAGTGGGCCGGCGTCTCAAATACTTTGCGCTCTGGAACCCCGCGTTCTTGAGAGTTCCTTCCACGTGCGCGACGTGGAACCACGTATCGGGTATAGGCAGCTTGAACACGGGCGTCACCGAGGCACCCTTCGGGCTCAGCCCGTTACAAGTACAAAAATAGGAAAGAACTATACACTAGGGGTGCTAGGGTCTCTACTCCACAATATACCTGCGAACCGGCCTTTTAGGATTCTGTGGGTTGCTGCTAATCGACGGCATAAGACGCTGAGGAACCTGGGTTCCGGGGTGTCCCTGCTGTATAGAAGGTAGCGTTTAGCTTGCCGCTGCACTGTGGGCGCGTATATAAGAATTCCTGCTAGAGTCAGGCTGTAACCTGCAGTGTTAGTAACGGTAGCTTATAGAGACTGCCTAAAATGACCCTCCCTGCCTTTATTACTACTGCAGCGACTCTTGCTGCCCTTGTAACAGGGTCTAAATTACTTTAGGAACTCTTACAAATAGTCTGGCAGAAACTAGACGAAAATACATCCTATAGGGATAGGCAGGGACAACACTGTAGACAGTTGCGCTGCTACTCTAGAGGCTGACGCGATTGCCCGGATTGCCAGGAGGGCAGCAATGCCTACCACTTTCGATAAAGAGATCTCGCTGCTAGCATACCTAACTGTCATGGGCAAGAATTGAGGAGCATATGAGCGGGTGCTGACAGGCGGGTACAAGTGGTAAGAATCAGACACAGCAACCTCACAGCGACCTTATAGGAGCTCAGTAATCAGTCCATACCCTGCAGTAGCTGAGGAAAAAGCAGATATACTGCGCAGGGAGAGTCGAGAATAAGAAGGAGACAGGGAACTGTTTAGAGAGAGAGGGAGAGATTCAGCAAGTAGTAAATCAAACTGGTAAAACCTAACTGTGCCTGCTATTAGCACGCCTCTGAGTTCACGATCTCAATAAGTCAAGAGGATCACAGCGACGACGCTGTGACACTCTGACACCTGTTATGTGTTCACTGACGACCCTACGGCCTACTACTGCACCCTTTCACTCTACAATAGTGGCATCCCCTTCCCTGTCGTTCGCCGGGCCTGACAAGAAGGAAAGATAGCTAGATATATAGTAGTAACTGTAGTTTAAATAGACTGTGACCTTTCCTTCTGATTACCCTTTATCCTAGGTCGACTGCTATGGCCGACCGGATTACCAGGTGACTTAGTTGACTGTAATTGCCCTGATCGCCTGTTACCTGCAGTGCTTGGTCTTATATAATCCCTCCCTAGGGATCTTCTACGATTTCTCCGAACGCAGCCTGCAGGTGCCTGCGTTCCACAAATAGGGTCCCATGTGGCGGCCTGGGCCGTCACAGCCAGGAGACGCAATGAACGATCCTTTTCTCTTCTTCTTCTCCAAGTTCGGTATACTCGTAGAGTGGCCTAGCTAGTTGCAATATACTACCTTGGACCGTTACAGCTAGTACTTTCTAAATATAAAAGCACTGCTAGAATAGACTAACCATAGTGATCTCATAGACTAGGCTGTGTCTAGCCAGTTTAGTAAACTTAAGGGTCTATAAGGACTTGTTCCCGGGATCCTCCCTCTTTCCTCTAAGACTGTCCAGTTAGCTCTTCTAACCAGTAACTTCTATATATAGAGAACCGTTAAAGCAGACGTCACGACTCGCTTCTACTCATATTCTTCTAGCCCTAGGCATAAGCAACGTCGTACCGAGTTTTCTGCGTATGACTAGAGGAAGGTCTGGCAATATCTTTTCGTATTATCGCAGTTTTGACAAAGGCTGAGCTATACGTTATTAGGGTTTATCTCCATAATCTCGACAAAGAATCTTTAATCGTGTTAGCGTAACAGTATATTCTCAATTCACAAGGATTATACTTACGAACTCTAAGTATGCAATGCTCTTTCGCAATTGTACTTCATATTATCAGCAACATCAGGCCGATCAGCTATTAGATTCGCTGCGTATTATCGGAAAATCTCTCGCGCTCTTTGCCTCTTTTCATTGAGGCTCATATCGCTAGCAGGTTCCATTTTCAAAAGATTCTTAGTAAAGCTATAAGAGTTAAAAGGGTGAGAAGAATTTGGGATAACGGTGATAGTGGGAATCAAGTTGTGTGACTGTTATAGCCTTCTTATGAGCGTGCCATGCCGCCTTCTTATCCTGGCCTGGCGGAGTCAACAGGTGACAAATTGGTTAGTAAAAACTGATTTTAAGAGACCATACCCCTATTTGAAGTTTCTTCCTTACACGCCTCCCTCAGGGGGTGCGAGTTTGCAGCTTACTTCTTGTTGAAAACGGCGCTGCAAACCGTAAACGGGGGCGGCCCCCACCACCCACTGGTGATCCCGGAACACCGGCGCCGGCCCGGAGCCTCGCATTCGAGATGATCCGAGGCTGCCATTTATGGAAGAAAAAATATGCCACTTTTGGAACCTTCCGATCAGGATAGCGTCAATCAGTGGGAATTTGCTGAGCAGATCCTACACCTACGAGGAGGCCCCCAGACCCTTAGAAAGAACTAGTTCTAAGCCTTTCTCTGTCGCAATCCTTTAATAAAGGTCCAAAGAGCTAGATCTATCGATTCCCAGCGTATTAACAGAGCATTAACTGACAAAATCAGGGCCTGGTTTCGACATCTATCTATCCCAGAGATCAAGGCCATCCAGCCAGCCAACTGGTATAATATAGATAAGACTGGTATTCTAGAAGGCCAAGGCTCTAATGGACTAGTCTTAGGATCTGCTGGAGCCCGAAATCTACAGAAAAAACAGCCTGGATCTCAGGCCTAGATCACCCTGATTAAGTGTATCAGTGCTACTGGCTTAACAGTGCTACCTCTTGTTATCTATAAGGGCAAGTCAGTTCAGCAGTAATAGTTTCCCTTAGATCTTTGACCTTATATAAACTAGAAGTTCTATTTAACAGAAAACAGATAAACAGATAATAAGACAGCTGTCTACTGGCTTAAGGAAGTCTTTATCCCTATAACCTAACCTATAGATCTAACTATAGCCTAGCTCCTGATCCTGGACAGTCATAAAAGCTATAAGTCTACAGATTTTATATATCTTTATTATATACATAATATACACCTACTTTACCTACCTCCCTATATATCCTATATCCTTTAGCCCTTAGATCAGTGTCATGGGCAAGAATCGAGGAGCATATGAGCAGGTGCTGACAGGCAGGTACACGTGGTAAGAATCAGTCACAGCGACCTCACAGCGACCTTATAGGAGTTCGGTGATCAGTCTATACCTTATAGTAGCTAAGGAAAAAGCAAATATACTGTACAGGGAGAGTTAAGAATAAGAAGGAGACGGGGAACTATTTAGAGAGAGAGAGGGAGAGATTTAGTAAGTAGAAAATCAAACTGGTAAGACCTAACTGTGCCTGCTATTAGCATACCTCTGAGTTTACGATCTTAATAAGTCAAGAGGCTCATAGTAATAATGCTGTGACACTCTGACACCTGTTGTATGTTCCCTGACGACCCTACAGCCCTCTACTGCGCCCCTTCACTCTACAATAGTGGCATCCCCTTCCCTGTCGTTCGCCGGGCCTGACAATCAGTCAGTTTTTAGGCTATTAAAGGCTGCCTATAGAAAGGAGCTAGGTTACCTGGAATAATAGAACAATTCTATAGTAGTAGGTAAAAGGGCCTTCCTTAACTCCTATTAGAAGGCACACCAGTCAGCCCTGATAGCCTAGAATATACAGTCTGGTTAGAACTTAACAGGTCTATAGCCAGTATCCCTGGCCTGACCCCTCCTCAGTCTACTACTACGTAAGAATTCCACTAAGGCTAGCAGTAAGGTCAACTCTGCCCTAGATCGGACCCCTAAGTCTAGACCTATCTAGCAGTGGGATATAGCTGTATCTGCAGTCATATAGTCGACCCCTAGGAGGGGTATTAATCTTCAGGACCAGCTGGCCCTATATAGCTAACTAGATCAACCTACTAGTATATAACGGCTATTATTCCAGAAGGTCTAAAAAGGTTTTGATAAGAAGGACAACTAACTAGCTACCCTATAACGTAGGGTCTAAGCCCTTAAAGAGCAGGTTAAGGCTATAAGGCCTAGGAAAAAGAAGAGGGTCCAGATCAGCCCTAATTCGAAGTTTGCCGATATCGAAGCTATCTATAAGGCCTAAATTGAGGCAGGCGATAAAACTGATGGTACGGCTGAATCTAGCGACTCTGATTACCTAGTAAGCCAGAAGACTGTATTATTGTGGCATCAAAACGGGTTGAAAAATCGGGTTGAAGGGAGGGTCTGTTTTTTGATGGTTGGATTTTGGGGTGGCCCGGTCCCGGGGGGGGCCCGGTTGTGGGTGAGAGACGTTAGCGTAGGGAGTCTTGCCACCAGACCAGATCGTACCATTGTCACCTTTAACATTCACTCCCTGCTACAATCCATAATCGGAGCCTGCCTCAGGCTATCCGATTAGTTTATTCATGAGCTCCCCGAATCGATTCAACCTACCTTCGTAGAAACTAAGCAACGGCCAAAACACGACCCAAGCACATAAAAACCCCTCAACATTCCTTGCCACTCATTGAACCACAACCTTAAAGTTCGAGTCCCCGTTTGGAGAGCTTGAGTGAGCCTCTCACGCGCACACGTGTCCCAGTTAACATTCAAATCTGCTTCTTTCAGTTCCCCGGGTCAAACCCGTACATAACAACGCCATTCGCGCCACCAGCAGTTCCCGTAACCCTCAGAAATTAGCGTTAGTTACTCTTCTACTTCACCTTCCTGGTCCGAAGTCACTTCGACGATCACCACTTTTACTTCTCATGGCCCCAGGGCCGTTAACCTCTGCAAGCAAGTCAAAGAGCACACGGCTAGCTGACAGATGATATCAGGGGAGGCTGTAGTTGTAAGTGTCCTAAAGTTCTTAGTATACAGTGTGACGCAGGCAACAGGGTCTTCGGTGATATGGGCGATGCTGACGTCTGACGGGTGGACTGCAGCACTAAACACCGCGTGACGCGTAATATCAATGTGAGTGTCTAGGCTGTGCCATTACAGGAAATAGAGCGACGTTTGAAGGATTGTGGCGAACTGGGAGCAGTCGTGCATGATGGTAAGCATACTCGGCGTCGGCTTCGAAGCCTACGTCTTCGCCTCTGAGGAGGAATATAGAGGAATCTTTCCTGGCTGTGCGCAATGGCCGTTCTTCTCGATATCTTGTCGGGTACAATAGCCGTGACTACTCTACTTAAACTACACTTTTCGTCTTGTGCCGACCTTTTCGTGTCTACCAGTTCCAAGTCGGCCTCTTATATCTCCTCGAATCCGGGTCCTGCCAACCATGTGAAAGCCAGTAGTTTTTCAGACGGTATCTTACCAGGGAGATTTTTGATCTTGATGGTATATCGTCGTCGATTTCGACGGTATAAACTCAGGGGCTCTCAGATTGGTTTCCCTCTTTATTCGGACCCCACTTCCACAGGCAAGAGATGGCTCGGCGAAAGTAGGGCAAGGAACTATGGAACTACAAACAGAGGAGCCAGCATACAGGGGACTGACCGGGATAATTATTTGTTCGGAAGCGGCGTCCACCTCACGGACGCCACCCACGCCGGCTTCTAACTCGGATAAACTATCTATGGATGACAGCTCCATTCTAACTCAATCAGTGGCCGTGGACCAGAAGCTACCGGCGCTTATGCCGTGTGTTGTAGCCGGGAAATTTCCCGTGACGACCATGGAATTTGGTTCAGAGTCTTACTGCTGAAAGAGCGTCTCGGGGCGAGGTTGTTGTAAAGTAAACAGGATTTCCCGTTGATACTTATTGCTTGCTCACGGTGCCATTTGTCCTGCTCACTGTCCAATACATGGAAGAATGTAGATGATGGAGGTCTGTATGAGACGAGTAGCATCCCTTGAGCCATAATATCAAGTCTCGCGCTCCCATATGCACAATTCCATCCCGATAATATTCGTGCATTTGACATCCTTCATTTCAACCAAACTACGTCGAGATAAAGGACTGATCATGACGTCGGTCGTTTTTTTTTTTTTTTTTGGACCAGCGTTCTCGTGAAAATGCGACGTCTATTTGCAAATAGAAAGCTTAATCATGTGCCCTATGTTACTCTGGACACATCGGGCACATCTTCCCCCTCCAACTCAGAATCCATTCTGAGGTGGAGATCCCTCTGCCTACAAAGGAAAACACTTCTCCTGGACTACCTGCACTCATCATCTCATCCTTGCCTCCCTAGTACTAGCCCTCCTAGCAGCGCGTTGATCCTTCCTTTTCTGACGCCGCACAGCAGCCCGTGCTGCCGACTTCATCCGCCGAGGCTTGACTCGCTTAGCTCTGTCGAACAGGCCAGCGGTAGACTCGTCAGTACCGTCGGTAGCGTCACCACCATTGCTTGCGACCCTATTGCCACCACTGGCCTCTTGATCCCCATCCATGGCCGCAGAAGTCTCGTCAGCAGTCTCTTCATCTTCGCCAGCAGTCTCTTCATCCTCGCCAGCAGCCGCTTCATCTTCGTCAGTAGTCTCTTCATCCTCGTTTGTAACACCTCGACCACCGTCTGAAGCCTCTTCATCCGTGTCTGCGGCATCTTGACCACCATCTGCTAACCCTCCAGCGTCGCCTGAGGCTTCTTCATCATCATTCTCTGCCTCTTCATCGTTTCCATCGGCCTCCCCATTGCCGTTTCCCCCGTTTTCGGCTGCTTCAACGATGGCATCTATATCGTCCTCCGCGCTGCCACCCGTCTCAGACATAGTAGGGTTGTCAACCTCCTGGATGTCACCCGCAAGCTGAACGGGCACGCAACCGCCAAATGGACCTTGCGGGTTCTGGCAGCGAACCATGCACACATTCTCCTGGCCTGCGACATTCCCAGTGCACATCTGATCCTGTGCCACTTTGGCTGTGAGGGGCTAGAAATAAAATACCTTGATAAGCAAACTGAATCTTACTGGTAGCCGAAGCCTATCGAGATCGGTAGGTCTATCATGAATGGCTTGGGAAACCAAAAATAAAAATAAAAATAAAAAGGGAACGTACGAAATCAGTTGCTTCGCCTTCTTCATTGTCCCCGTCGTCACCGGGAACCTGCTCGGTGACCTCCATGGCGACCCAATTCTGCCCGGTGGCCGTGGCGTCGATCATGCACACGTACGGCCCGCCGCCGTCACTGTTGACCTCGTGCAGCGTCATGTAGAGCGCGCCACCCTGGCTGACCTGGGGAAGCTGGCTGCTGTTGGAACTGGCCATTACCTTCTCCACACCTGACTCAATGTCGTTGACTTGGTCGTTCTCGGAGGTCTGAGAAGTAAATGTATAAGTGGTGATCATAGGACGATGCAAAGTATGAACACGTACCTGATCCGTCTCGCCACAGGAGAACTCTGCGTCACCTTCAAAGACGGTAGTGTCCTGCTGGAATGGAACATCATCGGTTCCGTCACGGGGCGTTGATGTATCAACTGTGTTTATTAGACAAAGTATGGCAATGAATGCGTCCTTCACATACTGCCAATGGCCATGCCGCTTCCACCCATATCACCTGTCGCTGCGATAATGGCGCCATGTCCCTCAGCGAGGGTGCTCAAAGCAGTGAGCACCAGGGAGGTGATCAACGCGTGCATCGTAGAGCGGTATATAGATATGCCTTCCTAGGGCGGTGTAATAGAAATATGGAGGCGAAAAGGACCAAGTGTGCCTGCACTTCAGAAGATGCGGATCGACTGGCGATCTGTGGATCTACAAATTCCCGAGATCTAAGCTCTCTCCATTGAGCGAACTCCACCGTTTTATATTCCATTCGCGTGTACCATCCTCGGAGGGGTGTTTGTGGTCAAGGAATTATTGAAGCATGGAGGTATAGAAAGTCAAACTGCGGCTTCGCTCTAGAAAGTTTGATTTTGGGCTCGCATGGAGCCGGGTCTGCAACCATGAAACGGTTCCGGCTCCCGTGGGGCTGTGGAGGACTAGTTAACGACCGTGCTTTCCCCAGGTATGATGAAGATTCCCTATGACTCGGATTTAAGCACGTCGATCTGCGAATCTTCCCCGCCGTCCGTGCACGTAGATCGCTGGAATATCCTCCCCGGCGGCTGTTTCGGAAGCCGGGTCCGGGTACCCCCCCCTTCCTGGTATTTGTTTAGTTTGTTTTAGGGGAAAGAAGGTTCACTATTGTTTCCTCAGACAGAATAGGTAATTATCTTTCCAAAACCACACGGCTTTGGTGCGGGGGTTAGGGGTTTCCGAGTTGGAACAGTTCGGAGTTTCGCTGTCGGGTGATGAAGTAGTAAGTGTCTGAGGATCCTCGGAGGCAGGAAATGCCGCAGGAAAGCGCAGTGTGCCACCTTCAGTCCTATTTTGGGTTCAAGCTCGTTCAACTAAATCGGCACCTGGAAAAGCCATCCCTGGGGTCAAGGGGCTTGGCTACCGGATAATTGCCGGCACACTAGCCTTCTGCTCCATAGACCTGAGTGAAAGCGTTGGGATCAGTAAGGATCAGTCAATCCAGGAGGTTGATTGAAGCCGGCTTCCAATTTAATAAGACGAACCCAGGGATAAGTTTTATCGCAATGTTGCGGAAGGAGGAAAACAACCGGCCAGCCGCCACGCTACCTGTTTCCCACCCATTGTCAAGCTGACCTACTTCTAGTAGATATGCTCGCCGTCCTAGCCTGGCAACGAAGTAAGATCTATATAGGTTAGCAAAATCCAGCCCTTGTTAACCCATTCCGCCTCAAAAATACTCACATTATCATCCTCAACCTCCGGCTGAACCTGACATTTATTCCCGTTCTGCATGGGCTGTGACTGCAACATCGGACAGCCGACTTTGCAGTTCGTCATCCTCTGCAGCGCATGCCCCTTCCATCCAAAAGACATAGTCGCCATGATCCTTATAGCCAGTATCGTCTCCAAAGCGCTATACGAATAGCTACGCACCGCCGTCAGGCTCGAGGCGCTCGTCGTTGAACGGCATACTATCCAAGATTGCTTCGTCGAAGACCTGGAGAGCTTTTATGTGGTTAGTGGCAGGTGAGGGACTGTTGCCCTCAAAGGCTCCGGATTCGGGGGTAGGAGACATGGCTAATGTGGTCGGCGCTATCGAGGGTTTGGCCGCAGCAGCTGGTGTTGTAAGGGACGAGTAAGCACAGGACAACCTCAGACGCCGGCAAGGGAGCAACGTGGCGCGAGAGCGCACAAATTGGCTCAGGTTGGAAAGCGAACATTCACTCAACACCTAACCTCAGTCAATAAAGGCCCACCCCGTGCAAATTGTCCTCCTCTCCCCGGCCGCCTCTCCCGTGCTGCCGCGCCGCCTGGTAAAAAACAGGGAAGGGGGATGCCACTATTATAGAGTGAAGGGATGCAGTAGAGGGCAGTAGGGCTATCAGAGAACATATAACAGATATCAGAGTATTACAGCGTTATTACAGTGACCCTCTTAACTTATTAAGATCAAGAACTTAGACGTATGCTAATAGCAGGTATAGTTAGGTCTTAGCAGTTTGATTTACTACTTACCAAATCTCTCCCTTTCTCTCTCTAAACAGTTCTCTATCTCCTTCTTATTCTTAACTCTCCTTGTATAATATATTTGCTTTTTCTTTAGCTACTGTAAGGTATAAACTGACTACTGAGCTCCTATAGGGTTACTATAAGGTCGCTGTAACTGATCCTTACCACTTGTACCTGCCTGTCAGCACCTGCTTATATGCTCCTCGATTCTTGCCCATGACAGTATGCGTCTCTTTATCCTACTCTTGCTGACCTGGCTCAGATACAGAGGGAAAGGGAAACAGGTAATAAGAATACTCCGATAGCGTCAGTCCGGTCCTGGTCCTGCGGGGGGGCGCTCAGACCACTTGCACTGCGAATCCAAACGGCACGCGCCATGGCCTGAACGTCCGACCCCTGCCAGCCAATAGGACAGCGCGGATTTTGGATTTGCAGCGCAAATCCACCAACTACCTCCGCCTGGTGAGAAGATGACATCTGTCGTCCGTCAATTGGCCTGTCCTTTATACAAATCCTGGACAGCGCTCTCAGGCGCAGCCCCGACTGCCTCAATGGCATTGTGGCGCCTGCAGCAGGATCAAGAGCGGCAGCCAGGCTCTCTCATTCCACATGCCTATTAGGGTCCCTTCGAGACCAAGATGGTAAGGATCAGCAAAGAGTCCCCATTGCATCCTCAACGCCGTCTCCGCCTGACGAGGTAGAGGCGACATCTTCTGTCTCTTAATCGGACCGTCCCTCTACAGAGTACACAACAAGTCCCCAACAGCGCCCTCAGGCGCAGCCATGGAGGCCCCAATGACGTCACTGGCGTCTACGGAAGTCGCAGAAGGCCCCAGAGCAGCATGTTTTTTCTTGCTTTTTAAGAGAGAGGTACCCATAAAACAATACCTTTCCTTTATAACTCTTATATGGTACGCCACAGCGATCCTAGTCTCCAGGCCATGATCGACTACGTAAACCCTTCTCTATGCCCCCGTTCTCGTGCTCTCAACACCGAGTCCCGTCCGAGCCCGTTTCTACTCTATCCATTATATTAGAACATCATCCATATTTATTGTCGACCTAGAGTAGGGCGAAAGATCTCGTCAACGGAAGTTATCGCAGCATAATATGGCCCGAAAGCCCTTTAAATATAGGCGACTCCAGGGCAGTGATGAAATCCGCTTGATCTTGCTGCGGCCTTCACACGATACGTCTGCGTCAATCGAGTGTGAAATTGTCCGCAAGCCACTTCACTCCTCAACTGGGGCATACCAAGAGTACGAGGCGTTATCATATTGTTGGGGCGACGAAGGCCCGGGATCAATCCAGCTGGATGGACGCTATTTCAAAGTCCGGCCGAATCTCCAGGCAGCTCTCCTCACTCTGCGGCACGCCCGCGATCCACGATACTTATGGGTCGACGCCGTGTGCATCAACCAAGGTGATATCGACGAGATAAATAGGGAGGTAGTTCGTATGCAGGATATCTACAAGGGGGCCACCCGCGTCGTGGTCTGGCTCGGCGACGAGGATGAGACGACGGCCCTTGCCATAAAGCACCTGATATACCTCAACGAACAGTGGAGGGACAGGGAGTCGACGGATCTCTTGGCAAGGCTGTCTCGAGTGGTATTGGCAGTGAAGCCTGGGTCTGTCCTCCTGGGAGGACTGCTCCTGCTGATAGCCACGTGCTGGGCGCTGGGGCAGGGGGCTTGGCTCTGTGCGCTGAGCTTAGCCGTATGCCTGGTGATGAAGTACCCGCTATTCATTTCCAGTATAATGAAGGAGGTAGATTGCCCCTCAGATCGTGTGATTATTGCGTTAAACCAGCTCTTTGAGAGACCCTGGTTTACGCGTGTCTGGGTTATTCAGGAGATCGCGGTGGCGACAGATGCTGTTCTCGTCTGCGGTGCACACTCGATGCCTTGGGAGGCGTTCTGCGGCGCTTGTCGCCAGATCTCATACCTTGCGTCGGATACCTTTGCTAGAAGCTGCTATTTAGATTCCGGCTTTCAGCGCAGCTACTACCTCATCTCCACCCTTGACCTTGAGGGTTACCCCCCCGCTCTTGCTCGTCAGAAGAGGAGCCTCCCCCCCGCTCTTGCTCGTCGGAAGAGGAGCCTCTTCTTCCTACTGAGCTGGTTTAATTTCTTCGACGCCAGCAAGGCCCACGACAAGGCGTACGCCCTGGCCGGTCTGGCCTCGGACTTCCAGGATGCCCGGGCTCGAGGCTCGGCCTTCAAGCCTCGATACGAACTCGGGGTCTCGGAGAGCTATGCCGAAGTCGCCAGGTTTATCATTGAGAACTCAGGAGACCTTGGCATCTTTGGTGCCTGTATAGGCAACCGGTCACTCGCCGGGCTGCCGTCCTGGGCGCCTGACTGGAGAGTCTCAGCTATAAGAGAAACCCGAGGGTTCCTTCTAACGCGACCTTACAGACTTCCGACTGAGCTGTTCACACCTACGATCACGAGTAAATTCTCCACGGATCTCAAAATACTCGAAGTCCAGGGATTTATTATCGGCCATGTTTCGGGCCAGCCGGAAGAGAGGATTTCTTTCACAGAACACCCGTTTACTTTGCGAGTGGCGAAAGTCGTGCAAGACTTTATCCGATTATGGATGCCAGAATGGATGCTGAAACGGATGTTGAAGCTCCCTATAATAATGTCCGGCTGGCTGCCCTCCGACGACTTTGGCTTTTTGTCCAGGGGGTGGGAAGAGGCTATTGATATCATAGAACAGCAGAACCAGCTACCAGAGGGGCCATTTCCAGATTATTTCCCGGAAGTCCCGAAATTGTGCAGATTCCCCTGGGAGCCTATAGATGTGATCAAGGATTTCAAATCTTGGTTCGGCTTGTTCGGCAACACCTGGGTTCGGCATATTGGTTGCGGAGATACCATGTGCATGATACTTGGAGCAGATCTGCCTGTGGTAATGCAGAAGCGCGGCCGGCACTGGGTCATAAAGGGACCTTGTAACTTCGATATATTTGGGGATAGGCCGCTATGGCAATGCATGATCGATATGCACTCTAAGGGGAAGGTCCAGCTACAACGTTTTATGATTAAGTGATATAATCTGGCTGGACGCCAATGTTGGATAGAACGACCAGCGAACCGGGCAAAGAGGACTGGCTATAGAAGATGTAGTTAAAGAAGACGTAGTTGAATACACAGTTGGCACTGCTACCTATCCAGTATTCTTAATTTAATCCCTAAAGGAATAATTTAGATTTAGTAGAGTAGATAATCCCTATTAAGAGTAAAGATAAAGAACTAATTTAGGAATCTCTTTATCTAAATTAATACTTTAAAAGATATGTATTATTATATAAAGACATAATTAATCCTAATACTTTAGAGGTTGCTCTATAACGTCCCTCACCCCTCAACCGCCACCCCCCCTCAACCGCCACCCCAAAAAAGCCTCACCGCCATTTCAACCTACCTTCTTCAACCTACAATATCTTTACCAATTTTGATCCAATATTTACCAGAT
>JAMBUN010000046.1:0-93510 GCA_030271035.1 Microascus cirrosus
CCCCCAAATTGATGATGATAATAACCCCTCCTTCGTAATGAGCAATGCAACAAATGTGGATGAACGGCGGTCTCAAGTCGCCTATCGACCACGAGTTCCCAGTAGGACCAGGTCCTCGTACTTGATCCTGCCGCGAACCAAAAAGGTATCGCAGGGTTGGTCCTTGGTGGGGCTACCGGACATATCCCTCTTCAGGGATCCCCTGGCAGGGTCCGTGGGCTTGCAGCCATGCTGGTTCCAGCAGCAAGCACCATTGCATGCAGCGGTCCTGACTGCCAGATACCGCCACCAGGGAATGGGAATATGCGTGGGCAGGCGGCGTAAGACGAAAAACCTGGCTGGCCCGAATTCTCTGCTCGGCGCGCGAGGTGCCCTGGAATAAGACGTCTCCACCCAAAAACGGGTGCGGGCCGCAGAGCTTCCGACGACCTCCACCGCCTTCCAAAACAAAAACGATACCGTGGCTGGAGCGCCCCTTCTCGGAATTACGGAATTGGCATAACCGAATGTGATGTAATTACAGTAGAAGGTTCTTTTGGGCGCCCCGGGGGGTCCGGGCAGTCGACAGAGACAGGGGTGGATTTGTGATAAGATGCCCCTGATGCTCAAGGGCTGCGTTGATTCTGTGTGGAGAACAATGCCGCGTTGCTCGTGTCCTGCTATTGGCCTCCCGTTCGCGATCTCCCGATCTCCTCCCAACGGGGTTTCCTTCTGATCTCGTCGACGGTCCCAATTCGCAGTATGAGGTCCACTCTCATACAGAAAGCCTTGTCAGTTTGACTTGTGACGTGCGCGGTACTCCGTCGTCCGTGCGTTATTCTCGTTTTCACTGCTGGGCATTTGGCTCCACTAAAAGCACAACAAGCGGGATGCCAAATAAATTCTGTGCCCTTAGTACGTTCATCCCCACTTGTTGAATATAGCTCTGCCCTTCCCGTACATTTTATACTAAGCCCCGAAACTTCGGGCGCAAACAGTACTGCCATTGGCGGACCAAGTCAATTTGTGCTTCGGGAAGATCGCATTCCAATCGTGTTCCGACCCTCTGTGTTAGTGCTAATGAAATCAGTTACCGGGAGGTTCGTTGGGCAGGCACTGCCCAAAGAAGAGCCTCTGCAAGGAAGAAACCCTGACGCTCCACTTCGGGGTTCCATGTGACGAAAGTCGGCAGAGAGACCTGGAAGACTTGTAGAGGCTCGGGGCTCTCAACGGCGAAATTCTCCGTGGCACTGGACACCAAAATCCCTTCATGTCTGGTACGCCAGCGGTGATGCGACGACAAAAGGGGTTTAGCGGGTAGAGATTCCTGTGTTTCGTTGGTGACGGAACCTGGACAAACACATCGCCGCCAAGCACCCCCACCCGACTCTTCCTTGGCACTCCATAATTTCCCAGCAGAAGTGTTGCTTTATCGGTTGGTGCCCGAGGAGGGTAGGATTGCGAGATCTCTACAAAGCTAAGCTATTCGCTCCCTAGTTGCTGGTAATAATCAGTTACCGAGACGCGCAGTCGTGACGAAGGAGTTGCTCATGCGATACTTGGCCGAGTCCCAGACATATCTCTCGTTGGGTGACTGAAGGGATGCGAAGACATTTGTTTGGGGTTCTTCGCATTGAGGGATGGGAGCTTCAGGCCTCGTGGTGTCCAGAAGAAAATGCAGCCGTCCCGGACCCTTTGCTGGGGAGAAGCGGCCTGCATGTTGCGCTCCACTGTTGCGGCCGGACGTTTTCTTGATTCTGGGTTCGTTTGCCGTTGTGCATGGGCCCAAAACAATCCCGCTTCCGCTGTTTCGGGACACCGCGAGCAGCGATTACTGCACATCCACTTGAATGTGACAAATATCAAATTTGTACCAAGTCTAACGTTTGTACTCCGGAATATTGACTTCGGGGCAACTGGTATTAGGCTTGTTTGCTTCGGGTATACTAAAAAACTACGAGGTTCTTTAAACGATGGAATGATTGCTGCGTTCGGGATGGGGCAGGACCCTCTGCTTTCACCCGGCTATCCGAGCAAGAAATGGCGGAGTACAGCCATCGAACGAGGAAGTAGCGCCCGATTTAATTCGTTAGTGGAGGAGCACCTCGTGGCTGCCTGCCGAACAAACGTTGGACGGCCCGGGATTTGCCAACTTCTTGCGGGGACGAGTCCACTGTGTCTCCATGCAGCTCCAGGAAAGCAAACGGAGACTTAGGGCAAAAGACTTTGACGGATATTTGACTGCTTGCTGGAACTGCTGCCAAGCCATCCTACGCCCGCACTCGGTATGACAGGTTTGGCCGCTCTGTTGTTCCGGCAAGTTAGGAGTGTTTACGGGTTCTTGGAGGGGGTTTGCCTGGAGAAGCCCTGTCAGTCCTTTGGACCAGGCCCGAATGCTCTTGGATGAGAGCTGGGGATATCAAGTGGAAAGTGCGGCGTGCGCACCCGACCAAGCAGGGAGGGAATCCTAGCAGGTGGAGAACCATGTTGCAATCGGGCCGCCCACAGGTTGGCTGTTCGGGCAAGTCCTTGCTTGACCCCAGACAGGACAGGCCTTCTGGCCGGGCTTCCCTGCAACCAATGATGAAGGCAGAATCTCCCGCCATGACCTTTTTTTGGCTCTTATGCTTGGGCCTGTGCCTGCGCGTGCTTGGTTACCGCCAACGCCTGGGCTTCTGACAGGGCGTTTCCGCTGGCGCTGGGTGGGCGAGGGGCAATTCGCCCGCGTGCCCCGAGTATCTGGATCGATTGCAGTTTGGTCACTTGAGTATTTGCCGCTGTCGATGTCGTCCCGTTTGGGAACCCAAGAGCCAGCACGTCCGTCGAAAGTGGGGCCTCGGCGGGTCATCAGTCCAACCGTAGCCCAAAGCAACTGGTTGGGGAGCCCAATGAGAAAAGGCGGAGCTTCCTGAGCGGATCAATACCCGTCCAAGTCCCCGGATCCCAGATCGATGGTAGGTTTGCTTCGCAGGCGAGACAATTTATCATTTTGACAGGGAGATATTTGTGAGGAATGACGGCCTCGACCCAACGGTTCGACCTTGTCCAAAGATCCCTCTTCGAGCTCGATCGTGGAAAAGTTTAAATTTTAGATCCCAGAGCAATGTCTGTCCCGCCACGTCTGTCCCGCCTCGTCCGCACCTTCTCCTCAACCGTTAGAAGATGGCCAGTTTTGAAGGAGTATGTACATGATGACACGATCGAACCTCGGGACCAGTTTTCGAATTGGCCTGGACAATGGAAAATTCCTTGTTGTGGAGGATGTTGCGCCCTGAAATCATTCATCGGAAGTCTTGAGCGGTTGATGATGGGACGTTGGTCCACTGAGCTTTGATGCTCCGCACCACGGCGGGGCTTGGGGCCCATTGGTCTTGACTCTGTCCTCGCGCACCCAGGATTCCAGGACAAGGAATATTTTGTACCTCGTATGGAAGAATGGCAGGATCAAGGGGTCTTTGCGAGGGACGGTCGCGAGGCTGCTAGTGATGGGCCCTTTGGTCATGTTCTCGGTACTTTGCATCCCCGTCGAGTCCCCACACGCGAAGTGGAGACATACGGACCCTGGCTCCCGGGGTGAAGCGTGCTGTGGAAATTGGACAGCGAATGATTGACTGCAGGCCCCGCCCAAATTTTCTGCAGCTCCCGACAGTACATCTGGAGTCCCATTGCGCAAACGATTCCACAGGTACCATTTTGGCTGGCAGCACTGGACGGAGTGGGTCTCTCAGAACGCGACCTGGACCTGCCGGTCCCATCAAGAGGGCAATCGCTGGAGGTACCAAGGCCAGGTCGTTCTTTTGATCCCCTCGCCTTGCCCCATGCAGGCCCGCCTCGCGCTTCTCGAGCTCGTTTTCCCAACTCCATCTCACACCCGCAATTGGAGAGCTCGCCTCTGCCATCGAACTGGCGCAACGCGAAACTGCGACGCCCTTCGGTTCTCCCGGCTCCTTTACCCCACTCCTACCTCGGGGCGTGTGCGCCTCCTTCACGCGCACCAAGGGCGCGGGTATCCCTCACCCGCGTTGGGTACTCACGGAACCTCGTTTTCCAGCCTTGTATGCCAAGTCTAGCAAGGCGCGCAGGGATTTCGAGTGTAGATGGCAGATCCAAATCATCTCGAGTCGCCGTTTCTGCCCAACATCTCCCCTCAATCCACGCCCGAGCCTAGCAACTTTTCTGTCCACGCCCACTGACAGTCTCCGACAACGCGACGGACGATTGAGGGTCGAGGAGGGCGCGCCCCCCTTTGGATGGTGCTGGTCTGTCCGCTTTTGCAGATCGGGTACTTGCAGGGGACATTCTCCTCCACGCGCTTCGCATCCGCCCATTATTGCGCTACAGGGCCGGACGAGAGCGAGGCTGCTTACTCAAAGCTTCCGAGCTACCCACTCACTTCCCTGCTGCTCTCTCGCTCCTGCTCTCTCTCCATCTCACCGGAACTCTTGTCGGTCACTCCTTGCGCCCCTCTGGGCCCGTCCGCCGCCCGCCCTTCTTTTCTGCTTCTTTTTTTTTCCCGGTCAAACCCCCGGACCTCTTGACACACCCCTCTCTCTTTTCTCACCCCATACACCCCCAAACAGCCGAGTCGCCCTCACTGATGGGCGACTCTTCTATGGTCCCTGCTTGACCGGTCCCACCTCTTGACTTGTCTTATCCCGCCCTCGCTACCTGTATAACACACAAGTACACGCTCCTGCGGCTGGTACACGTATCTGTATGAATGTATGCTGTACTAGTACCGATCGCACACAAACCGCACCATGAACCCGGGGCAGCCTGACAGCACCAAGCGACCCCGTCTCTCGACGGCAAGCTCCTGGGCTTCAGGTGCGCCACACGGTGCCCTCTCGCTTCCCCCTCCACCTCCCATGTCGTCCGGTCCACCGCATCCCGTTCCCCAGAGATCATATCAACCCCATTACCCCCGCGCTCCCGAGTCCCATCCTCCCCCTCCGCCCCCCCAGGTTTCACCCCTCCACACTCCTCGTCCGGGTCAGCATCAACAACACCCCGATGACCGTCGCCACCATGAACACGAACAGTTCGCTCCAATGCAAGACTTCCGGCAGCCCCCTCCTTCTCCAGCCCACGTCCCACCTCCGCACGGAGCGCCGCCGTCAAATGCATTTCCTGGTGCCTACGCTGCCAGAGAACCCGGTATAAAGAGAGATTCTACCGATGAGCACACCGCCGCCCTTAAACGACCTCCATCAGCAGGCAGCGGTCCAGAGAGCCGAGCTCTCCATCCGCCTCCCATGAATCCCGGAGCTCACCCGTCGTCGACAGCACCACCTTCGGCGCCCCCCCATCCGTCCTATCCGGAAGATGCTCGAAGGCATATGAGTTTCGACGCAGCCCCGCCTGTACCGGGGACCCCAGGAGGGTATGGCAGGCCCTCGAGCTATCCGCCGCCAGGCCACGTCCCGCACCAGCACCCTTACGAGCCCGTATATGGAAACGATCCGTATTACGGCGTCCAGTATGCTTCGTCCTCCAAGAAGAAGACTACCCGTGCATCTCAGGTACGTCCTCGGCGCCGGTCGCCTAAGTCTTTGTGCAGGCCTCGGCCGCGCTAGCTTGACTTAAATCTAACTCCATCCCCTCCAGGCCTGTGACAGCTGTCGTGCTCTGAAGGCGAAGTGTGATGAGACGAAGCCATGCAAGAACTGCAGAGAGAAGAACGTGGAGTGCAAGTACCGAGAGCCAGCTCCCAAGCCGTAAGTAGGGTGGCAGCTAAGCGATTAGGAGAACATGAAAGCTGAAACCGCTATTTGACAGGACGGACAAGGCGCAGGCGGATATCATGGATGGCGTGAACCGGGTGGCCCAGATGCTTTCCCAGTCAATGGAGGACCAGCACAAGATGGTCAGCAGGATAGAACGGTTAGAGAAGGCTCTTCTCCACCTTAATCCGGAGCTAGACCTGAAGTGCGAGATGGGTAGCAATGACGACAAGCCGGTTCCCCTACAGGAACAGCGTCGAATAGACGCGCCAGTCGATGACACCTACTCGGATCATGCTCCTGCCGCGATGTATGACATGGCTGAGGAAGATGTTGAGAAAGAGCCAGGTCCTCCTGTTTCGCCAGGCCAGCCGTCAATACCGACAAATCATACAACGGGAGCTGGCCACCTTATCAGCTGGGGCTGCATCAATGACATCCTTCGCGAAGCTGTGGGCAAAGACGGCCTAATCAAATACCCTGCCGAGTTCCCGATCCGCCATGAGGAGCTACGTGGTACATTGCGAGTGTATGGACGAGGAGAGGCGTCACGGGAGTCGGTGCTTCGAGATAGGGATTCACGCGCCCTTCACGGCACCGCGGAATTTCCTGACGATGTATACCTGGACATCAACTCGCCCACTCCGGGCGACTCATCGGGCTACATCGGCGGTTTCAGTCCGGGAAGCGTTTCGGATTACGCTACGTCGAGTCCTCGCACAACATTGAATCAAAGCGGAATTCCGGACTTCAGCGAGAAGAAGGTTATGGAGTACGTGCAGAGTTTCGAGGAACACATTCTCAACATGCACCCAATCATTCTGCCGAAAGACCTGCGCACTATGGTCCAAAACTTCCTCAACAGCATTCCGAAGCCGTCAAAACCATTTAACCCCGCCCATACCGCGTCTTTCGTTCCTCCGTCACCCCAGTCAACCGCTCTGGAGATGGCCGGGACTAAACGAAAGCGATCGCCTGGTGCCGAGGGACCCGATACTCCACAGCATCGGGTGGGAAGACCAACGAGGACAATTAATAATGCCGTGGTACTAACTATCCTAGCCCTCGGTAAAATCTGTCTTCACCGGGACGACGTCCCCGATGTCGTTCGTGAGGATGAGCGTATTCGCAACGGTTATCCTGGCTCGCCGCATACATCATCTCCCGAGGCATACACACCGAGTGCTTCCTATTCCTCCACACTGATGTCCCCCAAAACCGCGGAGAGGCCCGGTTTCAGTCGGCGACCATCTCTCCATGGGGCTAAGGGAGGCTCCCAACCTCCACGGAATTACGACGTCATTCCTGGGTTGGAATACTTTGCTATCGCCACGGATATCATTGGAAACCAGTTGGGTGGCAACACTCTGAACCACGTCTACGCCAGCATTTTCGCAGGACTATACCACGGACAGCTTGGACGAGTCATCGAAAGCCATGCGTACATTGCTCATGGGTGCACTGTTCTCATGAACATCCTGAGGCCGTGAGTTTCCACCAGAGGCCACCGGTTGCTTGCTCAAGAATCTCGTCATGTTAACGGTGTTTAGGAATATCGGGTGGTTCTCGAAGTTCATGTCGCAGGCTCAGCCACAAGCACCTGAGCCCCTAAGCGACCGTGATAACCAGCTGCTCTTTGCATTCTGGACATGCCTACAGCTTGAGAGGTACCTATAAACCCGAACCTACTGCCGTCGCCCGTGCCCCTGATTCATTTGATGGCCTTGTTAACTGACCTTCTATAGTGATATTATCGCTGAGATCCCTCGTCACCAGTCCGGTATTTCAGCACACGAGGCCCACATGCCGTACCCCGACATAGGCAGCTGGCTGAATAGCTGGCAGCCTAGTGAAGGCGACACCGAGGCAAAAGATTATGCGTGCAAGTTAATAGAGAGCTATGCGGCGCAGCTATATCTGAGGAAGCATCTGAACCAGATACACAAGATGATTTACTCGGACAACAATTCTTCTAGTGCTGACCTAGAGAGTACGTTGCACAAGCTCAATGAGGCTCAGCTTCGTGTTGAGTCCATGGCATGGGTGACCCCGACGTTCAAGTTCAGTCCCGATGACCCTCCAGCGAAAGACATCCTCTCGGCTAGGCTCAGGGCCAAATACTGGGGTGCGCAGGTCATCACGTATAGGCCATGCATCAAGATGATACTAGAACTCTCATTCAACCTTCGATGCGAAGAGACAGGCCCTGGCGGTCAAATGGCCCAGACTTTGGCAGAAGTCTCACCGGATACAGCACACAAGGTTCGATCGCTTGGGCTCGAGGTTTGGGACCATGCTCGGAAAGGGATCCACGCGCTCGTCGAGAGTACTCAGGCATTCCATGGCTTAGGCACTCAGCGGCCCATTATCACCAATGTCTTCGGAACAGCTCATGCGTAAGTTGCCTGGGAACCTCACCGCTAGTATCCCCGCTACTTGCGTGGCATCAGACGGCATATGTCTAGGCCGGCTAACGCTAAACCCTCGTGTAGGCAATGGGGGAATCTTCTCGTCCTCTCCGCCTGCTACCGCGATCCTTTCCTGCGATCGGAAATTGAGGGAGACAAATTGAAGGACCTCTTCGTGAGAACGATCGCTTTCCTCAAACAGGTATCGACACATAGCAGTGCACTCCGCGTCGACCTGCGATTCTTAGAGAAGCTATACCACAAGATGTTCCTAGAATCTCCACCCATGTCGGTACAGCCGAATGCAAGCTTCTCTAGCACGACGAGCGGACCGAGCCCTGGACAACCGCAGCAAAGTCCTATGGCGTCGACCCAGGGACAAGAGAATGTGCTAGTGCCTATGGGCCCCCCTGACCACGCAGGCATGGCGGTGCCTCCAAGGCTCTCCGTCGGGGGATCACCACCAGGCCGTGAGATAATGAAATCCACGGTCTCGACGCAGGGCGATGTCATGGGGCACGTTCAAGCGGCGCCTATGGTTCCAGGCCCAATTGGACTTGCGCCCATCGAGCCGGAGCAGCCAGCAATGGCTCCTCAACATCATCCAAGCATGATGCAGTAACTGATTTGGTGCACAACGTTCCTGGTATCTGGGTGTTACCCTTGCTCCGAAATAGCAGCACATGTCGGCGGACGACCCATACGACTGGCGACTCCTTTGCGACTCCAGCCTTCGTCTTCCCTGGGTGCCTGCCGACTCCCCATCGCCCTTGTTACAACTTAATGAGTTTGGCGAGGCGCTATTTTAATGCTGAGGCTTCACGCATCGTCATTCGTGTGTCAAGTTGGATGCCATGTTCCATGACAACGATGGACACCCGTCCTTCCTCGACTTTCCACGACTCCGCCCACCAGGACACCCAGGGTCTTTCTATATTTGCCTTTACCTTCTTTCATCAAGTTCAGCGGCATCAGTGGTGTTTTTTTTCGTCCTTATCTATCGGTCCGGTCCTTTTTCACTCTTATGTTTTCTTGAGGGAAGGATATACCATCTGCTTCACGCCATGTCATTGGAAGTAGGAAGGGAGGGTTGGCACTACTGCTTATAGATACCTGTATATCGGCAATCACATATCTGCATGTATTCATGTTAATATTTGAGGATTGGCTCTGTTTTTGGCCATTTGGAGTGTGTTGGTGTGCGGAGGAGCCTTTGAACAGGCCAGAAGAGGACATGTCCTTTGGGCACATGTTTAAATACATTCTCAACTGCTAGAATGAAAGACAAGCTCCCAATTCTGTGATGCAGGATCTCCTGCAGAAGCTAGCAATTGTACTCGTAGCTGATAAATGGGGAGTGCCAATCCATATAGTTCTGATGAACAGCTTCTTGCTTTACTCTTTCTGGACGTGCTCCTCCAAGTCGGCTGTCAGACCGACACAGCTGGCTTGCCTGTGCCTGCCATTATCGTTGAGTAAGCAGTTCAGGTCTTTCATCCGCCCACCAATTGCAAGTTTCAGCCCCACAACCGATGCCCTAATAATTTTCCGCCAGAATAATTTTCGAACTTTTTGGTGAGATTTTTCCGGAGCCCCTCCAAGAAAACACCTTCCAAGCCCACACGCAACACGAAACACGCAGGATTCGACCTCTTTGCGTTCCTCACCAATTCAACCAAAAACAACACCAACTCGGGAAATATCCTCCTCCGACGCAATGGCTCCTCAAACTGTACGTATATGAACCAAATCGCTTTGCTGCTGGGCCGTGTCGCCTAGCCCGCTCGCCTCACCTTTCCCCCCTCTTCTCTTCCTCCGGCCTTGGGTGTGACAGCCCATTGTGCCGGGTGAGATTCCTTGCGGCTTCTAGTCTTGGGGGGTGGTAACCTTTTGGCTATAAAGCGAAGCATGGACAGGGAGAGCTGGGGGAGGCGAGGGGAGCGGTTGTTTGATGCGACTATGCCGTGAAGCAGTAGGCTAAGGTTTTTGTGTCCTGCTGTAGAAGAAGTCCGGCAAGGGCCAGAAGACGACGAAGAAGGTAGGCCGCCATCCCTCCCTCCTCGCAAGTGTCCTGGACATCCCCCCCTGCTAACGACGGCGTAGTTCGTCATCAACGCGTCGCAGCCCGCCAGCGACAAGATCTTCGACGTCAGCGCCTTCACCAAGTTCCTTCAGGAGCGGATAAAGGTTGAGGGCCGTGTTGGCAACCTCGGCGACACCGTCGTTGTCCGCCAGCAAGGTGACGGCAAGGTCGAGATCATCGCGCACAACGACCTCTCTGGCCGCTACCTCAAGTACCTGTACGTGGACCTGGATTTGGAAATTCTCCGGCAAACGGCCAGAGGAGAATGTGAACTAACGGTTGTTGGAATTGCAGGACGAAGAAGTTCCTCAAGAAGAACCAGCTCCGTGACTGGCTCCGCGTCGTCTCGACCTCCAAGGGTGTCTACGAGCTCAAGTTCTTCAACATCGTCAACGATGCTGAGGAGGAGGAGGATGAGGACTAAGCGCCTCGTCGGTGTTGGAGGACCGAAAGGGTGGTCGTGGGTGGATGGCAGCTTGGGCATGTCGCCGTAGTTGAATCATATCCGCCCACCTTTGCGGGCCGAACGAATCCTTCATGGACCATTGCATGTGAAGTTTCGATTTGGGCTGTTGTATTCTGTGAAATTCCGGTCAGGTATTGGCTCTACTCGATCTATGGTGTCCCATGGGTATAACATAATTACACATACAGCCACGTCCCCGCTACTCAGGTAGCACCCTCATGACACCCTCAAACGCCACCAGCGCCATCGCGTTCGCCGGGAACGCCCTCAGGAAGCACGGCAAGAAACCCCTCCAGAACCCCATTGCACCCCCTTCCCTATACACAGCCCTCGCCGCCTGGCTCCACCTCTTAAACTTCCTCTCCCCATCCCCCAGCGCCCCACCCAGCGGATCCGTCATGACGCGCTGCTTCACCACGTCAGATGGGTAACTCGTCAGCCAGAAGATCTGCGCGCTCAGCCCGCCGGCCCAGAAGTTGATGGCTGGGGCGGAGAGGTCCGTCTTGTGCTCGAAGAAGCGCGTGAACATGTCGTAGGTGGACCACCAGAAGAAGAAGAAGGAGCGGAAGATGAGCGTGGCGGTGAGGCCGTGGTAGACACCGCGGACGCCATGGGCATTATAGATCTTGTGGAGGGCGTCGATGGGGCCGGTGTAGAGGCGATCGGCCTTGCGGGGCGCGTACTGTGTCTGCAGGCGCGCCTTGAGGTGCTCAACGGGGGCGGCAATCATGGAGACAGTGCTGCCGGCCATGATGCCGGCCATGCCGTGGCCGTACCAGGGCAGCTTCACTGCCGCGTTGGCCGACTTGCCCCTGTCCTTCTTACCCTCCTCGGACGGGGAGTTGGCGTAGGCGTGGAAGACCGTCTCGGAGAGGAGGCGGCGGTAAACAGTCAGCGACCCCAGCATGACGGAGTCCATGAACATCCAGCCCACGAGGGGCGGCGTGGCGCCCTTGTACAGCGCGAGGAACCCCTCCTTACGGACGGTGTCGAGCACGCACTGCAGGGGACCGCGGAAGTGTGTGGACGAGGTGGTCTGCAGGCGGACCTTGACGGTGTCGAAGGGATGGCCGACGGAGAGCTTGGCGATGCCGGAGAAGACGCCCGCTACGAAGCCTTTGTAGTTGGCGCCCGCGCGCGGGGCGGGCTTGGGCTCTTCTAGGACGTCGGACGCCATGGCTGTGTGTGGCGGAAGAGCGAGAGAAGGGGGATCGGGGCGGGGCCGTAATTCCTTGGGGCTGGCGATGCCAATTACGACTCGAGGCTCTCGGTTGCTCTCCGTGGCCTTGTTTGTTTTTGTTTTTTTCGAACTTGACGCACTTGGGGTGAGGTGAAGAGAGGGGAGTTGGCGGAGGGTTACCGACATTTTGGAGAGAGTGGAGATAAAATTAACCCCGACATCGGAACCTCGAATTGGGCACCCGTAAGCCATGGAACGTGTGTATACTACAAAGAAGTTTATGAGGGAGATAGCTTCTTGTTGAACATTATTATATTTTGTTCGACTCTCTTTTGGAATCTAGATAACTCATGGGCTCTCCGTGTCCGGTTATGCGCCTCGCGACCGGTCCACCCTCCGCGGGGCGAAATATCCCAAAGGCATTTCATGCTCCTGAAGGCAACTCCTCAGGCGTCTCATTGTTTTTCTCAGCCTGTCCCACTATTCCAGCTCGTTCTGAATATCCCCCCTCAAGACTCAATCGCTATGGAACGTCGTCGCCTTGCCTCATCAGCGGTCTGTATCCACGCATTCCAAGGGTATCATAAGTAGCCACCGCCCATTCGTAGACCCCATATATGTCCTCCCGGACCGTATACGCAGAGGCGCCTTCGTTCCATCGTCCCGTTCCCTAACCCACCCTTTATAACAGCTCAAAATCGTCCAGCTCATCCCTATACTTCATAATTGTCTTCTTGATCTTGCTCCCCACCGTCCACGTCACAAAGTCCTCCATCCCCCTCGTAACAAGATACGCCGGGTCCATCACCGTGTCCGTCCCGACCCGCACGTGCCCCTGCTCGATCAGCTTTGTGGCCGCCTGTACCGTCTCGGCCATGCGCAGCCGCGTCATGACGACGGGGAGCCGGCGCCGCGCGAACGCAGAGACGGTGACGCCGTGTTCGACGGCCGAGAGTTTCGATGTCGTCGACAGGACCCCCATGTCGTGCAACTTGGCGAGGAGAAGATCTTCGTGCTTGCGGCGGGTGGGGTTGTCGGGGGGTAGAAGGGAGAGACGGTGGGCGAGTTGACGGATTGACTGCGCGGTGTTAGAAGCGGAACAATTACTCCAAAATAATAATATATAGAGGGAACCATGGGAGCGTCCAGGGGAACGTACGCCGCAGAGACGGTTGTACTTGTGGTAGTCCTCCGGCTTCTGGATCATATATCGCCGTATGACCTCAGCGTCGCGGTGCTCATTCTTCTTGTAGGTGACAAAGTCGACCTTCTTGAGGAGCTTCTGCTCGTGGTATTTTAGTTTTCGCACCATCGTGGCGAGGTTCTCCTGGTCGTCCTCGTGGTTGTCGTTGGAGGAGTGCAGGGAGACTTTTGGGAAGTTCTGCGCTCAAGGCTGAGCGAGAGAAATTTTGGTGGGGCACAGATTCGGCGGGACCGCTGGACAGCCAATGGCGCCAGGCATAGATGGGAGCCGAGCGGCAAGTTCCGTCTCACAACTAGGAAATTTCGTTCCCGCGAAAGGGACCAAGCTTCAATCTTCGGACCGCCCAGCCATCGACACATCGCCAGTCTAGACCCAATCCGCCCACGATGCCGCCGAGGGTTCCGTTCCCAACGGGCCTGAAGCCCACGAGCCCGTTCACGCGCTTCATCTCGTCAACGGCCAATCCCAAAAACAACACGCCCCCTTCCAGTACGTCTCCCAATCGCCCTGTGCTCCCCAAATACCCAACTCAGTTCAAACTAATAATGCTCCCCTTAGCCCGCGGCCGCGACAACAGCGCCTCCTCCCTCCTCAACCTCGACCGGCCCCCTCGCCGCGCGGCCAACCCCCAGCAGCCCAACCGCCCGCGCACCTCGACGGATGAGATCCAGCGGCTCATCGCCCGGACGGACGAGCGCTTCTCGCGCATGCGGAACCAGCGTGCCGAGGTCCAGAAGCGCGCCGAGGCGCAGCGCGTGAGCGAGGAGTACATGATGCAGATGCCGCGTCGGTGGCGTGAGGGAGACGTGTTCACGCCGCACGACCTGACGGGTAACGAGATGCGGAAGTGGAGGAAGAGGGTGGGGAGGACGGAGGATGTGTTTGACGTCGTTGGGGTTAACCCGCTGGACCACTACAGGGTGAGGTTTTTTTTCTTTTTTAATCATTTTGCTCAATTCTTCAGGAGAAGTGGATGAGATGGGACATTCTGGGTGCAACTGGCTAACTCGGCTGGCAGAACTTCACCTTGATTTCCGACTTCACGACCGCCATGGGCCACATCCAGCACTCGAACCAGACGGGTCTCCGCCCTGCGAACCAGCGCAAGATCGCCAAGACCATCCGTCGGGTTATGGGTATGGGCATCCACCCCAGCGTCCACCGGCACCCCGAGCTCCTCCAGCTGGAGTGGCAAGCCCGGAGGTCGCGTGCGTAAGGGGAGGCAGGGGGGAATGCCTTGCCGTTAGATAGAACTAGTGTTACGAGGCCGACTTGGGAAGGGAGGGCCGGATGTAGATTAGAAGCTTTCATGCTTTGTCTATTGTACTACCACCCAATATCATGTACAGATTTCACACCATCTATCCAGCCGAGTATGATACAGACTCTCCACGTGCATTTATCAAAACCCCACGCAACGCCCTCTATGCCCGGAGCTCTCTTGAAATCCTAAAGTTGATCCCCTTCTCGCCCGTCCCCTGCCGGCCTTTCTTCTCTAGTTCCGCCCACAGATCCGGGTACAGCCCGAGCGCCCACGCCTGGAAGTCCGCCTGTAGCTTGCGGCCGGGAAGCGCATTATATGTTATGCCGAGACTGTTAAGTAAATTCGTCAGCAATCCCTGCAGTATACGGATAGACAGGATCAAAACTCACGTCGTGGCATCAGGGCCGTACCCCACAGACCTCACCATCCCTTGGAGCAGCTTCTTTAGGTCGTCTAGCCGCCCACTCCCTGCGAGCGCCCCACAGTACGATGCAAACACCGCCGGAGGCACATCGAGCTCCATCCTCTCCACATTCCTCCAGATCTTCTTCGCGTCCTCGTCGCCGAACGGCCGCTTCTCTAGCACCGCGAAGATGATCTCCAGACTTTCATACGAAGGCCCTTCGCGCGAGTGCGCAACATCGTGCCAGAAGTCCAGCGCCCGCCGCGTGCGCCCGCACGCACCGAAGGCCAGCATCAGCGCGTTGTACAGCCTCGTTGATGGCTGGATATTGGTGTCGAGCTTGAGCATATTGTGCACCGTGTCGAGGCTCTCCGGGTCGGGGCAGCGGGCCAGGCCTTCGAGCGCGAGCACGTATTCATCCGCCGTGGGGCGCACGTCGGTGTTGGTGTGCTCTCTCATGTGTACGAAGACGCTGATCGCCATGTCAGCGCGACGCCGGTCGAAGAAGCTACCCATGAGTCTCGCCCGGTTCTCGCGCGGCGTTTCGGGGAAGAACTGCTTCAGAAGCTGGTAGGCGTCCCATACGCGGGAGGTGCTGTTCCGCCGGTCGAGTATGAAGCCTTGGAAAGCATCGCGGACCTGATCGCGCTGCTCGCTATTGTAGTGAAAGACATGAACAGCCAAGGTGTCGATGACCTCGTATTGGTCGTCGTTCTTGAGGAAGGTTAGGCATAGCGCGACGACAGTCTCTGGGTCGAGGGTCACGATGCGGTGTTCAAGGTCGGAGGTGACATCGTGGATGCTGTCGAGGAGGGGTCGTGGGGCGGCGCAGAGCGCGCGGATGTATTTGTTTATGACGGGGATATCCTCGTCGTGTTCCACCTCGGTCCTTTGCATCTCCTGGTAGGCGGCTCTCGCGCCAGAGAGGTCATTGGCGTCGATACGGTAGTCCATCTGCAGGACGTAAGTGGTGGGGTTGGGCCGAATGCCCAACTCGGATGCTAGGGCCATAAATCGCTCAGCGAGGTACTGGTCGTTCTTCTCTATGGCGATGCGAATAAGGCCGTTGATGCTATCAATGTCCGGTCGTATAGACCCGCTTTCGGTGTTGTTCTGAGTCATGATGCCCAGCATATGCCTGACACCCTCGACACCCTCGCCACGACAGAGGACAGCCCATTGGAGGATGATATCCCAGTACCCCTTTCGCGGGTTACTGTCAATTAGACGGCGGAAGTGCTCACCAACCCACTCCTCTTGGCCGTTGCGCACAGCAAATCTCATGAGTTCCGAGTAGGTGGCAACTCTAGGCCAGCGCTTCTCCGTATCCCTCTCGAACCAATACTTCGTCTCATCGATACGATCGCGGGTCGCGAAGAACTTGGTCATGACCTCCTGGAAATGAGGCCGGTACCGGATGTCAAATTCCTCCGCGATGCGCGCCTGCTCCAGAAGCTCGGTCTCCTTTCCCTCTAGAGCCAGCCCCTGGAGTAGCATGATCCACAGCTTCTTGGCTCCTTTATATATCCTGCCCTCGTCTGTGATTTTCCGCCAATGTTCATTTAACAGAGCTGCTGCCTCAGTAGATGCGCCGTAGGATGTTAACGCCATGAAATAACAGCGGAGGTCGACGTCCGCAGGGGTCTCTCTGGCCCCATTCCTCCCGTCATCCACTTCCTCCTCCTCTGGCATTCCATACTCTGCCTCCAACTGGCGCTGGCGTTGGACCTCCTCGTATAATGCACGGGCGAATTCAAGGTGGTGTTCCGTGCTACCGCTTGGGGGCAACAGTAGGGCGCGTCGGGCGGCCGTAAGTTCTGCGATCGATAGGCCAGGGCCTTCCTCGTCTTCCTTGTTCTCGACAAGGTACTTGAACAGCCGAAGGCACTGGAGCGCCTGGGTACTGTTCACCGGTATTTTATTGTCGAGCTTATACTCGAATAGTTTCCGGAACGCGTCGACTAGCTCCTCCCTTGGAGGGGGTCGCAGATCTTCGAGGACTCGTGAGCGCCAGGCGATAACTAGCGGCCAGCCAGGTTCCCACTCCGGCGTCTTGATTCGCCGTGGGGCCTCCTTGAAGATACCAAAGAAGGTTCTTCGGCAGGGCCGTGGGACTCCTATCAGTGCATCGTGGTAATAGAAAGTCGGTCTCCGTCTCGGGACTCGTGGGAGGGGGCAGCAAGCGACGTGGGCGAGGTGTCGCCGGGACACATGGCGGGCAAGATGCGCCCTCATAGTGCCGGATGCCGGGTGGGACTAGATGTCACCGTGTCTAGAAAGCGTCAGGTGGCCAATTGTGCATAGCTGTGGGTTTTCAGGGACTCACAGTTGCATCTTTAGTCCAGCAAGAGATTTTTATCTTCCATTCCCCGCGCTTGTTCCCTCACAGCGCCGGTTGATGCTTGTCGGTGGTGGTCTAGAAGCTTTTCGCGTTGATCACTCAAGAGCTGTTTAGATTAGCCGATGTGAACCCGAACCTCGCCGTTGCGCCCCCAGCAAGAAGCCGGAGCCGTGCCACTGACGGACCGACCACTCGGGGCTCTCAGTCGCCAATTCCATCCCCAATTTGGTACTTCAAGAACGGCATATTATTGCCAAATATCGAGCATCCAGACTCAATTCAGAGTTCACCTGTGCAGCCGGATCAGTTACTCCTTTGATAGGCACCAAAATGCTGTACACGGCTTGGCTTATGTGGAAATACTACAATGTCCCTGCACAAACGTCCTTGACCCATGTCGAGTATGAGAATGCATGGAACATTTTCCATCGAGGAGGCGGAGCGCCTGCAGGTCGGCGGGGCCAGACGTCGAAGCCCGGGGTGGCCGACGATGCTGCATCTTCGGTCGCCTCGATGACTCCACTAGCAGTATTCAGTCGCCGCTTGCCTCAGCGCGAGACTATGGAGAGGCAAACGTCAGCAGGAGCGCGTCACCAGGCATCGTCACGGGGCGGCGTGCAGGACCCGCACGAGACATAGTCGGACTTTTTGCTGTCAGGTGGCACGTCCTCTCCGCGGGTCTTGGCGCAGTGGTTAGGGTTTGGCTTGTGGCTCAAAGACAGACGTGCTTTGCCTATCATCTTCTCTCCGTACCTGAGCTAAGAATCGACGGGCAACGACAGGGTTTGATGCCACGTCGGCTCCCTCGTGTCCGCGACGTCGGGATGCCCTGGAAATCCGGCCCACGTCTGCACAACTGCGTCATCGGAGACGGCAGACAACTCTTATCTCGGCAGATCCTCCGACACGCCGCAGCATACGGTATTATATCCAGCATTTCCACACAAGAAGCTTCTTAGAATCTGCTTTAAGGCTATAAAACTTGGCCGGCGCTCTTGGGCGGCACGCGATTTGGCGGGGAATCAGGGATTGCTGGTGTAATGAGGGATTGCATCAGAGTGCATGGGCGATCGTCGTGGGCCGGATCGATGACGAAATGGTCCTAACCAGAACGGCCCTCGTCCCGGCTTGCGGTGATTGTTCTCACCCCACCCTTGTACGACGACCAGATATTTCTCCAGACGACTTTATGCCGGGCGTACTGATTCTCAGTCTCAGGGTTCCGGACTCGATAATGACGAACCTACTCCTCAATCGAGGTATTCCGTTTTCTTAGTTCACTCCCCAGTTCGAACAGCAGTTCCGGGGTTCCCCACAGCGGCACTTCGTAAGCCCCACCAAAGGAGCTCTCGCGCCGCCGCACCCCCTCGTCCAGCGGGCGCCCGCCGTGGGAATGACTTTTTAGAGCCGTGCACCAGTATAGGCACCCAGCCTGGGGGTACAAGGCTGTAAACGACGTAAGGAGTTGGGTCCATCTGGCTCTCACTGCCTGGAACGTACAGGCTACAAATTTTCGTGGCACGATGCCCCATTCTTTTGCGCTAGGTTTTGTTGTACGGGTATGAGTTCGGAAGATTTCGACTCGCTTCGGCCGCACAGGGCCCTCTCGCGGCCAGCGCGTCCGTCCCAACTGTAGGAGAGTCACATTCCTAGCCTGCCGCCGTCAGTCATAAAATGCCAGTAGGCGTCTCTCTGGCAACTTGTCGGCTTTTCGTCTCAACCAAACTGTCATCCCGCTCTGCAGTGTAGCGTCACTCGTCAGTGCGCCGGATTCTGAGATCTTCGTCATCAACTGTAATCTGGAGACTCGTACCGCAGCCGGAGGGCGCGGAGGGGTACCTTGGCTATCCACTCCTGGCGTTGACATCACGAGAGGCCACCCCACCCAGCTGCAGCTCTCGCTCTCTCGGCCGGCCCATCCGTGCATACCTCTGCTTTCAGTGGTTGGCCAAGCGCTCCTCGTCCTGCCACCCACTCAGCGGCCCAGATGTACCGTCGAGGGTTGGGCTGGGCCGGCTCCCCAGCAGGGCGCAGCCTCCCGCGCACTCGCAGCAAGTGTACAAGTATGTGGTGTTGTCATTTGTTTGCCTACTTAAATCTCACTGAAGTCCGCCTCCTCACTCCGCGTCACCATGTCCCTCCCATTTTGATTCCCACAACATCTACCCCGCTAAAGTTGCTTTCTTCTCTGTCACTCCAACACTTAACGCACTCGGCTGGGTATCTCGAGCGGGATCACCCCTCGCCCAACACATACTCTGCCGGAGCATATCTCTTTACACACGCATACTCACCACTCACCAGTCGTCATTATCGAAAGGTGGGGCAACATGCCAGACCTCTACAGAGAAGCCCGCTACCGAGAGCGGGACGACGACTCGTCCGACGATGAGAGGCGCCACACCACCATTCGCCGGTACAAGGTAAACTCACCAGACGACTACCGCGGCCGCCATTCACCCCACACTACCGCCCTCGTCGAACGCGAGCGCGATGTTGACTCGTACGGCGACCTTCTCTATGAGAAGGAATACCAGAGGGAGCGCCGTCGTGATCACGACCACGGCGGCTTTGATGATGACCGCCCCCGAGGCATCGGCTACGACCGCGATTTCGACCGGGATCGTGATTGGGGCCACAGAAGCCGCCATGACGACGATCTCCGGATAGAGAGGCGTGTGGATCGGAATGCCGATGGTGACGTCAGAGTCCAAAAGCGATATGAGGAGCATATCGACCGGGACGGTGATGGCTACGCTGATGTAGACCGCTACCGCAAGGAGACCGAGTTTTACGCTCCCTACGAGCCCCCGGCGAGACAGCGCGACCAGAAGATCATCGTCCAGGAGGCCCCCCCGCCAGCGCCCATCATCGTTCCCCGCCAGGATCCGAATGTCGTGGTCCTCCGCGACGAGAGGCCGCGTGAACTTGTACGCAGACCCACCCGACATGATGATGAGTACTATTACCGACGACATTCAAAGGAAGTCGGCCCCTACCGCCGGGAAGATCGCGAGATAGAGCGCCATAATCATCGCAGGTCCCGCGACTACGCCAGCGACGGCGACTTCAGCGACGATGGCTACGTTATGAGGCGCCGCCGGCGGACCATTATCCGCGACCGTAGTTCGAGCCCAGACGATGACCACAAGCTCCACTTGGCCGAGGGCGCTTTGGCGGGTGCTGGTGTCACCGCCCTCATCAACAGCCGCCGCGACAAGTACGGCGACCTGCCCGAACACCGCGGGCGGAAGGTTGTTGCTGGTGCTGCCCTAGGCGCTCTCGGCACCGAGGCGTACAAGCGGGCCCGCAGCGCCTACGGCGAGAGGTATGACCGCCACCGCTCGCCGTCCGGCGACCGCCATTCCAGGCTCAAGACAGGACTTGGGATCGCCGCCGCTGCTCTTGCAGTTGCCGGCGCCACTCAGTACTATAAGAGCGGCAAGGTAGAGAAGGAGGAGGCTCGGCGTGGCCGCAGCAGGACCAGGACTTACCATTCTGATGAGGATTACTACTCATCTCGATCGCCGAGCCGCGCCACGAGCCGCAAGAGGAGCCGGAGCAGGTCCGTTGCCAAGGCGGCGCTTGCCACCGCAGCCACCGCCGGACTTGTGAAGCACCTGCGCAACAGGTCCAAGTCCAAGGCAGGGTCTCGCTCGTCACGTTCTCGCTCGCGATCGAGGTCCGTCTCCACAAAGGGCCGCTCGCGCTCGCGCTCGAGGCTTCGAACGGGCGCCAAGATTGCCGCAGCGGCCGTGGCGGGCGGCACCGCCGGGAAGCTCTACAAAAAACACAGGGATAAGAAAGATAGAGATCGGTCGCGATCCTCAAGTGCGAGTGCGAGCTTCTATGAGCCGAGGCGTGGGTCGCGGTCGCGATCGCGGTCCCGCTCCCAATCGCGCAGCAGGTCGGCTACCCGTTCTCACCGCTCCGACACCGACCCCGCTGATCGTGAGCTAGGCTTGATTGAGTACGGACATGGGGATCTCCCACCACAGGCGCCGCCGTACCCGGATGATGATGACCCACGGGATCTTCGGAAACGTCGTTCTCGTCGAGACAGGTCGCCGAGTTTAGGGGAGCAGCCAGAGTCAGATAGTGGGGGGAAAGGAAAGAAGCGGAGCAGTAGCCGGCTACGGAATATGGCTGCCGCGGCGGTCGGCACGGGGGCCGCCGCCATGGGGCTCAAGGAATACAAGAAGAAACAGAAGTCGAGAGAGAGGGATGACGATGGGAAGGATGACCGTCGTGGGGGAGGGCGGCGGGAAAGGAGGAAAAGACGTGAGTAGCCCTTCGCTGAGGGATGCCTCTCTCGAGCTTTAGGTTCGCTTGAACTAACACTTGTCTGGCCAGGACACCAAGATGACGATGATTTTGATGATCTCCCCGAATCTCCACCACATGCTTCTGGCGGGTATTCTGGCGGCTCACCGCCACACATGTCCGGCGCAAACGGCATGAAGGACTACTCGACGTATCCGCCCCGGACGTACTATCCAGCCGCTCCCACGGAGCCTATAGCGCCGTACCCAACGGGCCCTCCCGCTGATGCCCAAGGATACGCTCCTCCACCACCGCCAGAAGCGCAGTACTCTCCGCCACCACCTCCAGAACCGCACGCGTACCCTCCATCGCCGCCTGGGCCGTCCCCGGGTCCTCAGGACCCAAGATATCCACCAGGGCAGGGGCCGTCCAACCGGCCGCCGCCCATGGGGCCCGATCATGTGAGTAGGAAATCCCGTCGCCCTCCTGTCCGAGATGCGCGATCGGCCACGGCGGGTCATGATGGTGCGTCTGATCCCGCCCGGGATAGCCGCAGTAGAGGTTAGACGTAATTGCTAACTCCGGCCTAGATGATGTAAAGCCGAGCAGTGTATGGGGCCGCTTCAAGCGACACATGCGACCATCTTCGGACGTCTCGGACGACGAGGAGACCGACACACCCCGCCACAAATCTGTGGGCTTCACACCGCTGTCGCCAGAATCATCAAAGACCCTCCGCCAGCATCGTCAACACTGGAGTCGATCACCTAGACGAGCCCAAACCGAAGAGTTCCATGACTCAGAACCTATTGCTGAGAAGCGCCGGCACTCCATGGGACCACTGGCCGGTCGGCGTAAGGCCTTTGAAGATGATACCGACACCGAATCAGATGTGGAATATCTGCCCGACCGATTCGACTCCAGCGGCCGGCCGCTCTCGTCCACAGAACCAGGTGCGGGTTGGACATCTCGCAATGGACAGTTCCGCCGTAAACCGCAGCGCGCGGGCGACTGGGACGTTGGGGGCATGTGGCACGTCGGGGGGACCGACAAAGAGATGGTAGAGCGCATGGCGGGGAATCTGCGGGACGTTGTGGACGGCCGGATGAGCTGGCTGGGCCTTGTTACTGGCATGATGGATGGGCTGGAGGATGACCGGCGCGGGAAGAGACGGGTGGATGGGACGAGAAGGAGTGGAAGATTGAGTTGGAAGGATCTGATGAGGTAGGATTGGGTCTCTTTTCTTCGATATGTCTGTCTCTCGGTGTTTGGTCTTTTGCAAGTTTAGAATGACCAGGATCTGTGCGTTGCGAACAGGGCGGGGAGGCTTTTCCTTTTTCAGCTACGGACCTTTATGACGTGATGCCTAATGAGATGCGTGTATTCTAATCCCACTTCTCATCATGAGAACTCTGCTTGTCTGAAACGTCTTTTGAGTTCTAAGAATACGCGCTAATCGGGAAATCATCTTATATACATACACACATCTACTCCAACACGGCGCCATGCCACTGGATATTCTAAACACCATTTCTAATGCGGCGCCCTCCCCTGCCCTCCATTCATCATGCCTATCCGCTCCCCTCTCAAAACGCCATTAATCAAAGGACAAACCTCCTATAACTCATCGTGGCCCTGATTATCAGAAGCTGGCCTTCCGCTATCCCTTTGAAGGTCCACGCCTACCTTCCCCCTCCACTTCTCAAATACCGACCAAAACTCCTTCTCCATGGCACCTTGCATCTGGTCCGGTAGCACGACGGTGTACTGTACGTACAGGTCCCCGAACTCCGTCTTGTGGTACACGCTGTCGCCATCCTCGTGGTACTTAGGCATGCCCTCGCCGCGCACCGTATCCACATGTCCTGGCTGAACCACCTCGCCCCTCTTCCGCCCCAGCTGCACTACGTGCCCGTCCAGGTGCGTAATATTCCTCGACCAGTCACCCATCCACGCCTCGCGCACCGATAGCACCTCGTCCCAAAACAAGTCGTCCCCTCGCCGCCGGAAGAACACGCCATCCACACGGTCCGGGTTATCCTCCTCCAACCCTGGTGTTTTCTCGCCGAGTATGACGTGAACGTCGCCCGCGACGTAGTCCGGATGCGCGTCTGCCTCGTTCTCGTAGACGATACGGAAACCCTCCGGGGCACCGCGGGGCACCTTGAGGTCCACGGGCGTGGGTTTCCGCACGACGCGCTCGCCGGCGCAGACGGGGCACTTGTGCTTTATGATCTTGCCGCGCTGCCCGCAGGCGTCACACGGTGTCTGGAACTGCTGGAACATGCCCGGCGCCAGCTGCCTCTTCACGACACGGATGCCGTGGCCGCCGCAGTGCGGGCACTCCTCCACCACGCCGTCAGCTGAGCCGGATCCGTCGCATTCCTCGCAGATGTGCTGTCTATCCCACGAGAATTCCGTATCGGCGCCGTTGTAGAAGTCGCGTAGGCCCACGCCGACGCGCAGCTCCATGCCGGGGCCCCTCTTCTCATGGGTGTCGAAGTGGCCGCGGCCGCCGAAGAACTGCGAGAAGAGGTCAAAGGGGTCGTGGGCCCTGTGCGACGCGCCACCCGAGTCCTTGTGGCGCTGGATGCCCTCATGGCCGTACTTGTCGTAGATACGGCGCAGCTCTGGGTCGATGAGGGCCTCGTAGGCGGAGGAGACCTCGACAAACTTCTCCTTCGCGGTGGGGTCGTCAGGGTTCTTGTCCGGGTGGTACTTCTTCGAGAGCCGGCGGTAGGCGGATTTTATGGACCTGTCGTCTGCTTCGCGGTCGATCCCCAGGAGCTTGCGCGCGTGTTAGAGCTGGCGCATTAAAGAGGGCGCGGGAGCTTTTGGAGCTTACTTTGTAGTAGTCTTCCACGCAAAGGGCCAGCTGGGCAAGGCCAAAGAGCAGCAGAGCTGCACGCTTCAGCAACATTGTGCTGAAAGACGAGGGTGAAGATTGGTGTTCGTCGAGTATGTGACAGGTGTCAATATCACTGAGTTCGGCACGGGAAGAAAGCCAAGTTAACGCCAGAATGGGAAAGTGTGAGAATTGCAGGTGATTATGTAAGGTTGCTACCAGTGCCACTTTGCGCCTTGCATTTTCAATATTCTCCAAATAATAGTCTCACCAACTTCTTGCATGAAGTGCAGCCATGGCAATTTTTAGGAATACAGTCAATAACACATGGGAAATTGGATAGATCCCAGGCAGAAAGTTGTGAAAGGCAGGACTTGAAAAGCAAGCATGAGTACACTCGCAAACAAGCCATCGCTCGACTGCATAGACAACTGGGGGTGTCACTTATATAGTATAAACTTCATCACAGTCCGCAAATGGTCATTCTAGGGTATCTCCAAGGGCACCTGAATAAAAACGGCTTTGAGAAATCTCATCTTATAACCCTTTACGCCGAACAGGGCAATCTTGTTTAACTTGCCCGGCGCCTGCCGGTTCCGCGGTTCCATGCCGACACCTTACGTAGCTCCAGCATCAGTCGCCCCGCGCGATGCTGCCAACGCGTCTACTAACCCGTCCCTATCGACAAGTGAGGCGTCCTGAGGTCTAATGGCGTTGAAATCACCTGCAGTAATTCTGCCACTGCACCCGAGCTCGTGCAGGCCGTTGGCGAGTGTCTCCATTTACTGGGCCCGGTAGTGCAGCATGCCTCAGCGAGTCGGGGGGCACGTGGATAAGGCGGAGGTCCGTATCCAGTGCCGTTGGGGCAGCGGAGTCTACTGAAAGCGCGCTCCCTACCCTATCTACTCGTTACTCGGGAGACCAGTACATAAGACGCTGCCGAGTATGAGTTGCCTCTTTACGTCGATGCCGTCGCGGTCCTTATGCGAGTCGACGCCGGAAGCAAAACGCCCATTAGTTAGTAGCGTTATGGTTACAAAGGGCGCGTCCCTGGAGGACGTCCGGTCCTCAGCGTCTGTAACGTAAAAAGGCATCACGGACCCTAGAATCGTTAAGCAGAAAGTCCCGAACTCCGGGAACAACTCCCTCGAGTCAGGCAACATCAGAAGACTCGGATGCCTCCAAGATGTGACCGAGGATAATCTTGGAGAGCGCGACAGATCGCGTGAAGATGTCGATATTCCATGATACAAGAGAAGCATCAACATCGAGCTGGTGTCCGTGTTTCGCGCTGCGAGAGAAGTTCCCTGTGCCACCTGGTGCTATGTGCTGCTCGAATGAACGGGAGCTTAGAGCCTGGCGGAGTGTTGAAAGCAGATAGAGTGCGCTAGAGTGTGTGAGTCGCCATGGGCATGTTAACAGGAGCTGTTCTAACGGAAAATGACCGGGTATTTTGAAGGATGCCCCGCGATGTGGACAACTGGCGTACTTGGCTTACTCATCCAACAGACCTTTTCGGCAATATGTCCCCTCCCCCACTAAGACGGGCCATGTATGAACGTGCTCATTCCCTCTGGCATCGCTGGGTTCAGCCGGACTCCTTCCTCACGTGGGCTCGGATGTCTCATATTGTAACTAGTCATCAACTTCTATAGCTACCCTCTCAGCGCGAGTGGTATATTCCTAGAGAAAACTTCAAAATGCCGGTCCCGCCCCTCCCCCTCAGCCAAACCCAGCACATAGCGCAGAAACTCTTCGAGATCGCCCGACGTGCAGGAGAGCAACCGTTCCCTCCACCCCTCGGCCTTCCTCCAGGTGCATCAGAAGTATTACAACCCAAAGTTAGGGTTGTCTGTATCTCAGACACCCACTGCCTGAACCCACAGGTGCCCGATGGCGACTTACTCCTCCACACGGGGGACATGACGAACAATGGCACCTTCGATGAAATTCAAACACTGCTTGACTGGCTGAAGTCGCTTCCACACAGGCACAAGGTCGTTATTGCCGGTAACCACGATGACCTGCTGGACACTGCTTTTGTGGATGGCCGCCCACATCGGGAGATGGGCCCGCACGACAAGACCCCCGGGAGAACAAGGGCAGACCTCAACTGGGGTGACATTGTGTATCTCGAGAATAGCTCCACGACGATGACGATTGGCTCGCCTGGGCATAAGGAAGGCCCCAAAAGGACCCTCAAGATATTTGGGAGCCCTCTCACGCCCATAATACCCGGTCACCCCACATACGCTTTCCAGTATGACCCAGCAACTCAGGATCCATGGACAGGTCTCATTCCCAACGACGCCGACATCGTCCTCACGCACGGCCCGCCGAAGTCCCACCTTGACCTTAACCGCGGGTGCGCGCACCTCCTGCGTGAGGTTTGGCGTGCGCGACCACCGCTGATGGTCTGGGGCCACTGGCATGCCGCCCACGGAGAGGCGACTGCCGTCTACGACCCGGTGGCGTACTGGCATATGCAGGCAATGACTACCCAGAGCTGGGGTTCTCTCCTGATGCTGGCGGTCCACGCCTTCCTTAAGAGGGTGGGCATCAAGTGGCCTAGGAAGCAAAGCGCGGGGGGTGGAGAGGCGTCCCGGTTTGTGAATGCGGCGATCAAGTCCGGGGACACGATGTTTGACATCATCCAGTTTGACGTGTAACTTGCAGTTCGAAAAGACATTTGGACTCATTTCCTGATCCCATTACCAGTCACAACTCTTCGCCAACAGTCTCGCCAACTCGCCTAGATACCTTGCATCCACCTCGTCAAACCCCTCTACAACTGCACAATCAATATCAATGATGGCCACCACCTTCTTGCCTGCCTCACTCTCCACAAAAATGGGAACGACGATCTCGCTTTTGCTCTCGCTGTCACAGGCAATGTGGCCGGGGAACTCCTCCACGTTGGCAACTAGCTGCGTCTCCTGCGTCGCAGCTGCCGTGCCGCAGACGCCCCGGCCGAAGCGGATGGTCTGGCAGGCGACCTTGCCCTGGAAGGGACCAAGGATGAGTTGGTCGCTGGGGCTTGAAGGGTCGAGTGTGTAGAAGCCTGATTTCTTAGATGCCTTGGCCATAGGAGAATGAGGGCCGGATTGTAGACGAGGACGTACCTGCCCAGTTGACGGAGTTGGACGGCTCAGGGAGGGACTTGTAGGCGTGCCAGAGCAGCGAAGCTATGTTTGAGAGGTTGCTGATGGACCGGTTAATCGACACCCCTATCTTCTCCATACAATTTCAGGGCGTCTCACCAAACCTAATAATGAGTCGTTAATACTGCACATCTATTTAACAGGCTATAAGTCATACCCAGTTCCGCTGACCGTCTAGTAGCCCTTTGGCCTGTAGCAAGAGCATCTTGTAGACCTCCTCCTTGCTTAGGTCCCCCCGGAAATTGGTAGCGTCGGCGTGAACCTTTACCCAGTCCAAAGTCAGCACACATATCGCGAGACAACATGATTCGTTCCAACCCTTATGAGAAAAAGCGTACCATGGTGACGGTCACAGCTGTATCCGAGAACCACTTATTTTGAGCTGCGGGAAGACTGAAGCTGGTAGGACAGGTGTGGTGTTAGTAGTGAGGAAGAAAGACGGAAAATTGCTATGGTGGGGGTGAATGACGCGATTACGACGGGCCGGCGTTCCACTTGCATGCAGCGCACCTGTCTGGGGAAATGTTCGCCGGGATCCACTGCCAGCATTCCCGCCCTACGGACAATTTTAGCAAAACAACATTGATTCAGTCCTAATTGAAGGCATGGAGCCGGTTGAAGGGTGCGCTCGCGGCAGGTACGGCTACTCCAACTTTCCCAGATCCTTCGCGCACAGAGGATGGGGCTTGATCGTAAGCGCTCCGGCGATCAGCATTCCAGCTGTCTCCAAAAGGAGTCACTCTGCAGAGGATCGAGATAGGAAAGTGTTCCTTAACACTAAAGATAAAGAGGTATCCATTCGTACATCAACGTCTACCCTATCCTCGGCGCCTCCCATAGCCCCGTGAAAACAGGTATTACAAGAACTCCAGGTCCGTCAAGCCTCCACCCACTAGCTCACAGCTTCGCCTTCGACTGTGCTTTCTTGAGGATGGGCTCCATCCTCGTCGCCTTCATCATGTCGCCCTTAATCTTGAGCTTGCCGCCCATGAAGAGCCGCTGGGCGTTCGCCTGGCCCGCGACCAACTTGCCGAAGTCCTCGTCCGAGAGCAGGAGGGTGACTTTTGTGACTCTGTCAGCTTACGTGCCAATTTCCCTGGTGGCGAGCGAGCGAGGGGGGAGCACCGCGGATGCGCGGGACATGCGAACCTGGGGAAGAGATATATGGGAAATGCGGAGGAATGGAACGTGGGATACATACCAGTGGGCTTCTCGGGAAGGCCCTTCTTGACCTCGCCCTTCTCCTTCAGGTCGATGTGCCAGCTCTCCGTCTCGCCGGACCCATTCTTCAGGGTGAACCCGAACACCGCGCCGCCCTTCTTAATCGCGTCCTTGCGGTCGTCCTCGCTGGCCGTAAGCGCGGAGTTGATGGCGTCGAAGGCGCCCGACGCGGGGAACTTGTCTGTTCGCATCCATGCCGTTAGCTAACCCCGGAATGGGGAAAGGGGAAAGGTTGAGGGCCTTTAAAGACGGGCCGCCATGACGTACCAGACTTGAGAGACATCGTGGCTGAGATTCGAAAAAGGATATATGCTTGAACCAAAAAAGGACAAAATGCAAAGCTCGTTTGTCCAGGATGAGATGGAGGATTTTGTATAAATGGAAGAAAAGGGGAGAGGAAACGGTAATCGTTCGAAGCTCCGCCGAAGCTTTAAACGCTCGCTCGGTGGTTCCATGACACCGTTGCCGAGGCCTCAGCTCTCCGCCGACTAAGGGGAAGCTGGCCACCACCTCCCCCACATTGCATGTGAGCCAGCATGCCTTTCGCTGGTTCTGCCGGCCGACACACCGCCTTTGCCCCACGGTGCACTTGCCGAAGTGGGAGGGAGCATGCGAGGGGCGGCGTATTACGTGATCAGCCCAGCCGATCTTTCCCTCCCACAGCTTCGGGGCCACGGAACCTGCACGCGACGTCGTGGATCGCCAAGGCGGATGCTCGATGGATCACATGCTAAAGATGACGCAGTTGGGGGCCTGCTTCCCCAGATTCCTTTTGCTACCGAAAATGATCAAAGAAGGGTTCATGTTCGCGAGGGAAGTGAGTACCGAAACTGGGGTAGACTGTCCGGCAAGACCCAAAAGCGTCCTAAACCAAATGGACCGCTCGCACCTAACTCAATGAACGCTACTTTGAGGATGATCAGCATCCCGTACCTCGGCTCTAACCCTCACTTAAAAGACAGCCCCGGACACGGAAAATTTATAAGCCCGCCGCCCCCTCTTCCACTTGAGCTTGACAGCACACGCAGCATAAAATTGGAAATCCGCTATTAAATGTGTAACTCAACACCATTTGATCCGGCTACATAAACTATCGAATCAAACCTTCCAATTACTTGTAATGAACCACTGGTACCAGATACCTTCACTTAGAGCATGATAGCGCCGACAAGCGTAGCCGCGAGCGCACTACCCGTGATCACAAGGGTGCTGACGCCAGTACGGCCGGCCGCGCTGTCGTCATCATCGCCGCCAGCGCCGCCACCACCGGACTGGCCCTGGGGGGAGGAGGCATCGGTTGAGTTCTCAGTGCTGAGGCCAGAGTCACCAGCGGTCTGCGAACCGTCGCCGCCGAAGCCCTGGCCCTTGCCGGCGCCCTCCTCCATGTACTTCAGCGCCTCCTTGGGAATGACGGGCAGGATGTCGGGGTCGACCTCCCAGTTGGAGTCCTGGGTGGGACACTCGACTGCAGCGCTGGTCTTGGCGGCACCGCCATCACCGGTAGGGGCGGGGTTCTCAGACATAGCCTTGGCGAGGTTGCTGAACTCGGGCTGGAGCTCCTCGACTTCGTCGCCGTCGATCTCGACGATACCGTAGTTGTTGTCCTCCATCGAGTACTCGTACATGAGACCGCCGGAGTAGACGCCGGTCATCTGGTCGCTCATGAGGGCCTCGACCTCGCCGAAGTCACGCGTGTTGTCGTTGCAGCCATACTCCGAGAGGCTTGCGGTCTCGTTAGTTACTTGCAAAGCAACCCAACGCCAACAATTTTACTCACAAGATGGGAATACCGTAGTCGGTGAAGTTCCTGACCTTGACGTCCCAGCCGGCCGTCTTGAAGTCGGTGCTGCACCACGAGTAATCGTTCTGGACATTGTTAGCTTGAGTGGTTGCGGTGGAGAGCCCAGGGCTCCCCCGCGGTCAGGACCCGCGGGCTTGTTGCGTGTCGACACGTACAAAAGCAAAGAAGTCACTGCGGACCTCGTCGGGGCCACAGTTGAAGTACTGAGCCGTCTGCATGCGGTTGGACTCGACATCGGCAGCGGAGTAACCGACGGGGATGGGGCGGTAGTCGCGGGCCTTGATGTAGTTCCTCATGTCACGGGTGACGGCCTTGACGTAGGGAGCGCCAATGGTGGTGCCAGGCTCCTCGTTAATGACCTCATTGCCAGAGAAGAAGGCGAGGAGGTTGTCGTACTTGGCGAACATGTCGATGGTGGCGAAGATGTTCTGGAGATAGGCGGCGTTGTACGACAGGTAGGGGTTCGCGCGGTTGATGGAGTACTCGGGCGTGTTGGCATCGAGGACGAGGTAGATGCCAGCCTCGGCGAGGGCCTCCATGCACTCATCGTGGTTCTTGGAGTTGTCGATCATGTACACACGGACAGTGTTGACACCCAGCTTCTTGAACTTCTCGACGTCACGAAGGCAGTGCTTGGTGTCCGCGAGGGGGTCAGTCTCACCCGACGAGCCACCGGGCTGGTAGTCAATGCCGCGGATGTAGAAACGCTCGTCGCCAGCCCAGAAAGCTATCCATTGCCGTCTTGTTAGCTCTACGCTCACGGCACCGACTCAATTGGGACCGGGCAGTCTATATCTCGGAAGGACCTACCATTGCCAGAAGCAGTGACAGTGGGGACCGACGCGCGCTTGCTGGGGGGCTGCTTCTCAGTCTTCGTAGGGGTGGCCGAGACGGCAGTAAGAGCCGCGAGGGCCGAGAGAATGGTAGACGTCTTCATGATGATCGTGGAGAATTATTTGACAGCTGGAACGCGCTGGGATTCGGTCGGTTCGGGCTCGGAAAGTGAGAACGGCCGGTGTCAATGGAATTACAAAGTAATAGGTGCAAGAAAAGGTGGATGTTACAAAAGCCAACGAAAGAGTGAGTTGGACTGAGGTAAAGAACGCGGAAAGAGAAGTTCGTCTCTTTTTCGAAAGTGAAGGCACGAGCGAGTGTGACGAAGGGTGAGCAGGAGAGGAGAGAAGGAAAAAGGAAGGACCAGGAAAGGCTCCAAAGTCGAGATGGCGCTGGTTTGGGGTTTATCAAACGGACTAGCCCATGTACAACCCCCTGCGGGCATCCAGGGGTCCCCCATTTCCCTGGCACGGTGTGGTTCCTGGGAACGGGGCATGCGCTTGGTGTACAGTATGCAAATCTACCCACAGAGATCCTGGCAGTAGGGGTACACCACGGCCAGATGGCGGCCGCCTGATACACGTGCACCTAAATCTCGCCTGCACCTCGTAATTTGCTCGGGGGAGACCCACCGTAAACATACCAGATTTCAATGGCATCCTCCGCAATTTCACGCCACCGAATCGAATGCTGCGACTGAACGCAACCGCCAGCTCCTCCGGGTTCTCAACGGTGACGCTCGCTTGAGAAAGGGATTCTTCGATGGTCAAATCGACACGAGAATTGTGCTGTGCTGTATTGACGACAGCCCAAATGGCTTGGTTCCAAGACATCGTTCCCACCATCGTGTTCCGAACAGGTGGGCCAGATCGGGAGACACCGAGGCCTCCGTTTTTTTATGTTTTGGGCCACCCTCTGCCGCCTATTCCGTTGCCCACATACCCGTATCCCGTATCACGCTGGATCTCCAAGTTCCCACATGGACGGGCACCGTCTCTCAGTTTCGCGGCCTAGCTTCGATTCTCACTTCCCCAAACGGAGATTGAGTGGACTCGAATCAGCTGCACAGCACCGCCGGCCGCTGATAGGTCGGTTGTCTCCGGCCCTCGTTTCAGCTAATGAGTGCCAATCTTATACGCTGTCCGTCGAGGGACCGCCCCTGAACCCCCGCCGTCGCTGTCAACTGTCACCCGAGCTCCGTTTAGGGGCTGCCGATCCGCACACTGTTGCGGAGATGTACCGGTACGGCTTAGGATACGGCGTTGATCGCCACGGAAGCTCGTATTTTTTTTTTCCCCTTGGCACAAGCTGCTCGGCGAGCGAAGGAAATTCCCTGCTGCCCTAATGTATCCCGTCATGCAATGGGACAGCGTTTTGTGGGAGCGGGCCAAGTGCGGGAGCATTCCTGCACGCGGTAACACCAGAGACACGCTCCATCGCTGACGCGGCGCACAGTTCTCCTCGCCCAATGACGGCTCACCCCCTTTATCCCAGCCCAGACACCCAGACACGCTTGGTCCTCACCGGGCCTGACCTTACCCGGGAACTTTATCTCGCACAGCCTCCACATCGAAACCGTCCCCACTGAGCTGCAGATTTTCTCAAACGAGATGGTCGATCGGGAATCGTGGTGCATTCCGGATTGCCAAGGCACGGCCTTGCAGGGATGAACGGGGGAAGTGGGCCGCATCTCATGCTCCGCCAGTGGCGACAATTGCTGCATTGTGTTTCAAGGTCGGGATATGGCCTGGCACATCGCCGCTGCCGAGCATGGAACAGCCGGTTCGGCGCGACAGAAAGGTGGCTGGGATGGCCGGGTATGGAAATACCAAGGAACGCTCTCGTGTTTTTGGTCAATATCTTTAAAGTTCATGACGCTTGGATCTTGCGGCATGACGTCTGCTTTCCCTCGCACATGAACCGGGACTGCGTGAATACTTACTCCCGTTACTGAGACGGCTCCGCGTGGGGAGAGCGCCCGTGGATGATAGCCAAACCCCTGAGAGTCTCACCATCTTTGGCCCCGGGGTATGGAATGCGCGCTGCTTGGTTAATTATCTCTTTCTCCCTTCATCTCTCGATTCCCAGTCCGCCAAGCGAATATCAAGGGCCACCGTTACCCTCGCTTCAACTTCGCACCTGGCCCCTTTTCTCTCTCGGTGGGCAAGGCACCTTCGAGTGGTAAAGAATTCGTGAGAATCCCTTAATAAGAACCGTCTTAAAAAGGAGTAGCAGGGATTGCTGTCCATAATTACTATTCATCTCATTTTGGTTCGTTCATCTCGAACATCGAGGCTGTGTACATGAATTCCGAGACACGAACCTATTCAATCAAGAACGCCGCCACCGGCAGGCCTTGTCCCGGGACAAACACGAGCACGCTGAGGTGCACATAGGGCTCGCCAAGGACATGAAACCTACTTATCCTGTTCACTGCCTCCATACTACCGCTGAAGAGCCACTCGCCATGCACTGCTCAACAGTCTCCATTACCCCTGGCTCACAATGACTTTTGTAGGCCCCTTCTATGAAACTCTACTCCCCATGCAAAAGACCGCAAAATAAAAACGATACAAACCACTGCTAAGAAGGAGGAACCTCCCAAAAAGTCGACCAGATAAACCAGGAGACGACACCACCATGGTCTCTCCGGCGGTATACCAAGCGCTTCTTCTAGACAAAATCCCCAGTGTAGGCTGCCGAAAATGTTTCGAGGCCAAGTGAAGTATACGACAATGGAAGGGAGCACCACGCGGACAATCCCATACCCTTGCATATGGTGAGATATCACTAGAGGATGCTCCTCGAGCTCCGTGACTGACATGCCCTTGACCTCCCTTCCAGCGCCGCGCTGCCGCTCCTCTGACTCTGGCTCCTCACAAGTCTCACGCTCATGGTCTTCCGTCGTGCAGTTCGCACCTCCACCGCTCGTGCGCAGCATAGCCTCCCTGTGCAGCCCGTGCAACTCGTCTGCGGCGCCTTGACACCCGCCGCCGCGGTCGCTCCGTCCTTCACTAGCGGACCGGGTACCTAGACCACCCTGACGTAGCTCGCGGGCACGCTCTTGGTCACACCACCCTTCTCAACCTCGGCCCACCCGTCGCCGGGGTCCTCCTTGATCAAGACGAAGCGCTCGCCCTCGGCCATCGTGTGCTCCGACTCGCTCTGTGCCGTGTACTCATACATGGCCTCCACGTACTTGAGTCGCTTCGCGCCGCGCTTCGGCGCCACGGCAGGACCCTTCTTCTTGATGTGTGCCGCGGTGCCTACCGATGATCCTGACGAGTACGTCGACGGGGGACGGCCGGAAGGACCCGTGGTCTGAGGTGCGATGGGACTTGGGGCGGAGAACTCGACATACGTTGCTGGTACGATGCCCTCTTTGTAGCCGGCTCGAACTTTTACCCAGCCACTTCCATCTAGTAGATGTTAGGAGAAACCGCCCTGACAGTGATGAAGGAAGTACTGGAGAAGGCCCTTACCGTCTGGCTCTAATAGCACCACATCGCGACCTTCGGAGACGGATAGCTCTCCTTCTCCGTTGGCCTGGAAGGTGTATAGCATCTTGCCTTTCTGTTCCGTCTTCTTCGCGGTGGCTTCCGATCCCGGCAGCTCGCTAATATAAGATGACGGCGGCGGCGCAATCACCCGTTTTCGTGCCGCTGCGGTAGAGGTGGGCGTTGTAGGTGAGGCAGCAGCAGGTCGCGGGCCGGGGACCTCTGGTGGAGTCTCTTCCTCTACCGGCGAGCGTTGACCAGACAGTGGGCCAGAGACCGACCTATGGGCACTAGCGGCATATCCGGAGCTCAAGGAGGTCATCGTATTCGACCTCGTGAGATCGGGTAGCTCGTTCACATGCGCGGGTGGTCCTGTGGGTGACAGTAAGGCATTGGCAGCCTCCTGTCGTTCTGCCTTGAGTTTCTTCCGTTCTTCTTTCGACTTTTCCCCGGGGCAGTCGGCTGGGACCTTGAGTTCGCACTTGCTGTGGCATGTATAGCCACAATCTCTACAATCGAACCCCTTTGCCGAGAGTCCCCATATCCTCTCGCCGCAAAGGTCGCAGTTGGTCGGGATCTTAAAAGTTTGAGATTTGAAGTTGTGATTCTTCGCGCCGAGGGTCACGTCACCGACCGTAGATGTGATGGTTGATGTCTCCACCTCCGCCGTCACGCGTTTGCGCTCGACGTCGTGGAGCAGTTCCCGTGCTGCAAAGAGTTGCCGGACAACATCCACCTCATCCACTTTCTCAGTACCCTCGCGCACCCGCTTCTTTTGCCGCTCGAAGCCCTCCACTTCCCGGCGTTTCTTGTCTGCTTCACGGCGAAGCTCTCCGAGATGGCCCTTGGATTTGCCCAGCACGTTCCGTAGGAAGATCTTTGCGGCCTCGTCCACTACCATGGCGTCGGTGTCGTGCCAAACAGGGCTCGGCTCAAACACCTTGTCAGGAGGTTCCTGCCAGGAGCCAACATTGTGACGCATGTACATGAGCGAGTCGAGGTGGGGCTGGTTGCGCATGATCTCTTGTCCGAGATGTTCCATCAGGCCCTTGCTCTTCTCCAGCATCCCCCGTTCAAGCTGGGCCCCTAACGTCCAAAACTCGTTCAGCTTCAACGTGCGGAATTCGGAGAGGTCTTGCAGGCTGTCCATCAACGTTGGGACGTATTCATGGTAGTACTTCTCCTTGTGTTTGTTGGTGACGTTGATGCTGATGAGATACGTGTTCTTGACATTGTTCATATCCTGGAGCTGCTGCTGGTACGCGCTCTGGGCCTTTGCCTTGTCGTAAGACGACTCGGTCTTCTTCCTCTTGGCCTCCACCTCTTGGCATACGGCATCGTATTTGCCCTTCGTTTTGCGCAGGTCGGCGTATGACGCGTCTCTTTCTTTTTCCAGCTTCTCGGCGTGCTCGTTGTGGCGCTTCCGTAGGTCCTCGAAGCGCTGGGCGACGGTCCTGAGGGGTTCGGCAATACGGGTAATGAGATCGTTTCCGTACCGGTCGTGCTCGGTGGCCCTCGATTCGACCGTAGTAAGTTGGGTTGACCATGTCGTGAGTGATGCGCTGGAGGGCGCAGTCCAGGTTAGCCTAGAATCCAAAGGGCTTGGTTGTTACGGGGCGCGCGAACCTCTCAAGGGAACCCGGTGTCATAGACGGGTTCTCGCCGACGCTCAGAAGCGCGGACCTCTTGTTCTTCTTCTCGAAGTATTTCCTGGCCAAAGCGGTCAACTTTTGGCTATACTCCTTCTCGATGGCGCTCCTTTCGCGGTAGAACTGCTGTACTTCGTCGAGCCAGGAGATGCCGTGGGCCAACCAGGCGGTGGCAGGTTTGAAGCCATCCTATCGCAAGGGCTGAGTTAGCCGGCGCTGTCGCGGAGCTCTGGGCGCGGATCGGGGCGGGAGATGCGCGAGGCGCTGGGGTGCCAGAAACCTTCAATTCTGCGCCGAAAGTCGGCAGGCCCTCCAATTCAGCCATGGCGATAACTACTTTCTGTGGATAAGCATGAGGATAGTCAAACAATGGAAGAGCGGGGGTAATATGGGAAGCAACATAAGTGTGGGAGAGTATCGCGGGGAAACGAAGGTTCGGTGGCAGTGGGAGTGGATAATGCCTTGGCCAGCACCCGCAGCGTGGTCGACCGTTGCAGCATTCGCTGACGGCAGGAGATGGGGGGCAAAGCTCACTAGCACCGCCCCTAAGGATGACGAGAAGCCTAAATCGCTCTTGGAACGGGCACTGATCCACAAGGCTGTATAATGAGGCAGATTCTCCGGCTGCGGCCTTACAAGTGATCCCCAGCTGACCAGTTGAGCAACGAAATAACAAATCCAGTTTTCTTTGCTGCGACAAACATGACTACCTGAGATTGAAGGCCTTCATCGACGCTAGGATCCTGGACGGCCTCTCTCTACATGTACTTGAGGAGTATCACGGATCGATCTGACGTTTGTCTTTGTGACGTAGACCAGTGGTACTATGGAATGCCTGTAATAGGAAGAGAGGCTATCACCAAATTGATTGATTTGGCTGGATATTTCTTGAGTTGTCGAGACTCGGAGACGAACGCGAGCTACTCGCCCAGGCGTGCAGCTGGTTTACCGGTAAAAGTTCGGAAGGGACTCGACGTGCTCCATGGTGGGTTGGCCTGGCAGCCCCACCAAACAGCGCTAAAGATCCCCGCCATTCGACGATTATTCTGGCCCACCGCAAATTACCCCGCGAGATAAAGCGCAGGAGAAGGCAGGACCATCATTCAGGTGGACAACGCGGCTCACTTGCTAGCTTCCTTTGGAGCTGTTTTTCATTTTTTTGGTCACGCATCTATACATGGTACCTTTCCTATCTTACGCCCGGAAAGATCTAACAACGTCCCAGCTTCGACTTCGAACCGTCAAGCTGAAGCTGCGTGGTTGGCGAAGCCCTCCTTCCATCCAAATTCTCCCTCACGCGTTTTTCCTTCCAACTCCGACGTCCCCGCGAATTCGAAATGGCCGACCTCGCAAGCCGCGTTACCCAGCCTTCGGCAGACGCTACCTCACCTCCGGCTGAGTCCAATGGTGGTGGCGGCGGCGCTGGCGGTCCTGGCCTCTGGGATTCCGAGGCTAATGTCCAGGTCTCCCTGACCGACCTCCAGTCTGATGAGAGTACTCCTTTCTACTCAGCCACCACATTTGAGGACCTGAAGCTGTAAGCATGCACTGTTGCTGTCCGCAGCTTCTTCATACAACTAACGAATGGCTCGTCTAGCTCGCCGGAGATCCTGCAAGGTCTGCTCGCCCTGGGCTACCATAAGCCATCCAAGATCCAGGGTACCGGTATCCCCATTATGCTCAGCGATCCACCGCAACATCTCCTCGCCCAGTCCCAGTCTGGTACCGGAAAGACGGCCGCTTTCGCCATTGGATGTCTCTCGCGTATCGATCTCAACCAGCCCGAACAACCCCAGGCACTGGCTCTTGCCCCTAGCCGCGAGCTTGCGCGCCAAATCGAGGATGTGATCCGTGCCATTGGACACTTCTGTAAAGGGCTCAACATCGCTGCCGCTGTGCCCGGTGGGCTTCCCCGCGGTGAGGCTGTCAAGGCCAACATCGTTGTCGGCACGCCAGGCACTGTCTCCGATATTATTAGACGTCGCCAGCTCGACACCTCGAAGCTTCGGATTCTTGTTATTGACGAGGCCGATAATATGTTGGACGAGCAGGGTCTCGGGGACCAGTGTATGCGTATCAAACGGTATGTAACCCCTCGGCTACCTGCGCATGCCTTTCCTATGCGTCGTCCGATGATGCCTTCACCTATTATCCATCTGAGATTATACGGCTGACTTTTCACGTACGTAGCGCACTTCCCCGTGATATCCAGGTGCTCTTGTTCTCTGCTACCTTTCCGGATAAAGTCCTGCGCTACGCCGATCAGTTCGCGCCGAAAGCCATTAAGATGACGCTTGCGGCGGGCGAGCAGACGGTCAAGGGTATTTCCCAGATGTACATGGATTGCCCGAGCGAGAACGATAAATACGACATCCTCTGCAAACTTTACGGTCTAATGACTATAGGTTCATCCGTCATATTTGTCAAGGTATGTCAGTGAGATGGCTCTGGGATAACGTCTCTTGATATTTTTTTTTTGGCGGGGGGATCTTCCTCCTATATCTAATTATCTATTCACTTTTTGCTCATACGCTAACCTGACGATATCTTGTCTAGACTCGTGAGAGCGCCAGCGAGATCCAGAGGCGAATGGAGGCAGACGGCCATCGGGTATCGGCTCTCCATGGTGCCTTTGAGGGCTCGGAGCGCGACGCCTTGCTCCAGGACTTCCGGTCTGGCAAGTCCAAGGTCCTGATCACAACCAATGTCCTGGCGCGCGGCATCGATGTGTCCAGCGTTTCCATGGTTATCAATTATGACATCCCCATGAAGGGCCGGGGGGATGCTGCGCCTGACCCGGAGACGTACCTCCACAGAATCGGTCGAACTGGGCGATTTGGCCGTATCGGCGTCAGCATCAGCTTTGTTTACGACAAGAAGAGCTTCCAAGCCCTTAGCGAAATCGCGACCTTGTATGGAATCGATCTTGTCCAACTGAGTCCCGACGACTGGGACGATACGGAGAAGCGTGTGCAGAACGTCATCAAGTCCAACAGGGCTCAGGCCGGGTATGCACCCAGCGCAACCGACCCGCAGGTTGGCTCGGCGTAGGATGCTCACAAGCCTCGGGTTTGGTCTATGCCTCGGAAGCAGTACTACTGAAAGCACGCTGCCGGGGCGAATGAATAGAGGTAGAGGTGATGATGAATGTGTATTGGAAGGATGCGGGAAGGGACAAGAGAGGAATTTCGATTAGCTTAGCAGGTTCGGGGCTGAGCCGCTGATTTGGTCGAGGCGAATAATCATATTTTATGTATTGAGCCTGGGGCCATGGCCACATCTCACGAGGCAGAGGAGGATTTGACGGGCTGTACGCAAGCAAGGCGATCAAGAGGCAGATGTGAAGAGGAACCTTCAAAAGCAACGGCCGATGTGTGTTATCGTTTGATACCAAATATTTTTCTCATGAATTTCGCGCCGGCTACTCTATGGCTCGTTCGTCGCTTGCGCCTTGGGACGATTGCAGCGTAACTGGTTAACCTCTGGCGCGTTGTCAAACTTGGTTGTGACAAAAAGCATGTTAGAACCAGGACGGTTCCGAAGGAAGAGAATGCCAGCGGGGATGTGTTTTGTGGGATCGTAGCATCACAGTGAAATTGCTTCTAGAAATAAGGGGTTCCGGACGTGATCAAAGGTAGTAACAGGCACGAGCTGGGATCTTTATGGGCTATTCGGATGACTGAGGGGGGTTATATGTGGTGATATAAGACTCTGAGGCACGCTAGTGGGCTTCAGAAGGCGCTCGCAAGGGTGGGATATGAGCATTTCGTTTCGTGTGGTGGTATACAGGAGAGGGACGGCCTTTTGCAGGTGTGACGGTGTGCCCAGGACTCACTGCTTACCCGAGAACAGAAGGTAAGCTATTATCCATGATGTAATGGTGAAGAAGAAATCACCCCGACGAGACAGCTTGGCATCTCCGTGCAGAAGCCAGGGGGGCTGAAATCGGAAGCCAGACGATCGGATCCCTCTCAGGATCGAGTGCTTCTAAATCGAAAGTTCACGCCGGGGTACGTGATCCTCGAATCATGTAAGATCAGTACCGGGCCAACGCCGCTTCCAGGGACAAGGGCCCCTCGTCTCATGTTTCGATACACTTCGACGTCCGATACGTCCTCTGCATGTGATCCTGGCCAGCGTCGTGGCCGGCCCTCAAACACGGCTGTTTAGCGAGGCGCCGCGGGTTCGGCGCCTAAGAGGGCTCCGTCCAATTACGGCGATCTGTACAAATTGTCGCGGGAGGCAGCATCAGCGTGGAGGATGCAGGATGATGTATGACAGAGCCGGAATCCGTAAGCGCCGGATGTTGGGGTCTGCGCGCTTGGATTGGCGGCTAAATCTGGGGGAGCCGCCAGCCACTTATACGTAGGGCAGCCCTTGGGGTCAGCTCTGGTGGGGCAGTAGTCATTCAGGCTGTGCCGCCGCTGACTCCGTCTTCCGGGACACTGCCCCTTCGATCTGAGGAAAATCTTCAAAAGTGAAGCATCACAAGCAGCTGTACCCGTGACTCGTCCGGAAATAGCCCGCAACACCCCGCCACCTCTTTGCATCGCCAGCTTTTGTTCCGAGTCGGCGTGATGAAAGGGGATCGGTTCTCGGATGACATTGGGTGCGGGCAGCCCGGGCGCTTTGGAGGTTGAAGGCATGCCTTGCCCGTCGAGTAGGCGCAAAGCATACAAGACAAAAACGCCACATTCCATCTGATTCGAAGATGGCAGGGATTTCTGTCAGTACCCCGGCACCTGCAGGAACCAGGCCGGGCCCATTGGCAGGACGCCGAGTACAGCGTTCCGGATTCCGCATTGGCGGCCTGTGATAGGTGCAGCGTCTCCGTACTTACGCGCCGTAGTCAGTCGACGAGACAACAACGGGCACCACTTCGGCCACGGCCTCGTTTCTTTGACTCTTTCAGCAAAGAGAAGGCCGGGTGGGCCCACGGCATGAGAAAGAGTTTACAGAGAGCCAACACTTTGCTGAGCCGCCCGGATGGCCGCCGGACCTAATGGCGACTAAAAATACTTCCACTTTCGTAGGTTGTCCTGGTTGGCTGTGCTGACCTGCCTTGAACAAGTCTGATGTGGTCAAGCGGCCCCCACGACTACGCTGGCCCGATGAGGCTCGGCAGCCCGCTGCTCCCCTTTCTCAATTTAGACCTCGCGCGAGACTATCTGCGTGTTGGGGCGCCTTCCATCTTCCGCCACGTCCATTATACCCGCTGACATCAGCGCTATTCCTGGCGCCGTGTGTGTGGTGTCACAGTGTTGGGGGTTGCCTCACTCCGGCCCAAGATGCGGCCTGGGGCTCTTAATACTCCTTTGTGCCCCCCCATATTATGGCTCTATTCCTACCCTTGCCCGGTCTCCCTCTCCCTTTCCCAGTTTTCCTTTGATCCTCCTTGCTACCCTGGAAGAGTCTTTCAACGCCGTACGCGGCTCAGTCCCACACCTGACGCTTCCGCGCTGTGTGAGACCCTTATACTTCCTACTCAGTATCCAGACATGACATATTCGCAGACACACTCGGCAGGGTTATCCTAAAACATGCCTCTCGCGGGCCTTGCCTATACACACTCTCCAAGTCCTATAGAATGGCCAACAAGCCTCGTCTCTACCCATGGACGACGGCACTCCTCCTCCTTGTCGCAACGACAACATACGCCCACTACGATAGCAAGTCGTCCGAGGCCGCGAGCTTTGTTCCTTCGTGTGCGAAACCCTGCTTCCAGTCCTTCTTCGATGTCAACTTTCCGAGCCTCGACTGTGGCGGGTCGTCTTCAACGTTGGAATGCGTTTGCGAGCGGACCGGTGCTTCGGGGTTCACAGTTGGAGAGGGTGCCGTCCAGTGTCTCCTTGCTGCTAAGTCGGTAGAGATTTGCTCCGGCGAGGAGGCCAATGGTGAGTCTGCCGGCCCTACAAGGCATCTTGAGAGAACAGCGAACTAATGTCTTGTTAGAAAGTGTAGTAGCGTCCGCGTATCGGATGTGCGATGACCAGCCTAATGCCGTGCAGCCCACGCACCGAACGATTGAGGCTACTATGCTTGTGGACGAGTCGTCGAGACTGATCATCCCAACTCCGACTCCAACGACTTCGATCACTACGAGCCGTTCGAGTAGCGCTCCTACAACGAGCGACTCACCTGTCACCATATCCGCATCTTTCTCTCGGACATCGAGTCAACCCACCGAAACCGAGTCAGCTAGTTCTGGTGACGCTGAGGGTGCTGAAAGTAACGGCGAAAAGTCAGGCTCCTCTAACGGCCTTAGCACCGCCGAGATTGGCGGCCTGGCAGGAGGCCTAGCCGCCGCCCTCGCCCTTGCCGTCATCGCAATCTGCCTCGCCCGCCGCCGCCGCAAGAAACATTACCCAGACATCGAGACCAGATTTTTCATGAAGAGCGATCGGACCAAGGCCATTTCGCGGCGCTTCACCTTCTTGCCCACGGGCCAGAACATCTCGAGCCCGCTTCACGGGTCGCCGAACGCACCACCGAGGGAGTTCCCAATGGGCGAATACGGGGCTCGGGAGAGCCGGCGTCGGACGTTCGTATTTCCGAAGAACGTTCTGCGTACGGTTCCTCCGGTGAAGAGAGTTCCTTCCGGGACGGCTACCCCAGTGGCAGGGCTTGCGGTTACCGCCCCATCGGCGGTGCCTATGCCAGCAAGCCGCTCAGACTCCTCCCGGAATAACCAACAAAAGCCCGTACTTTCCCTCGCGATACCTAAGAATCCCGCAACCTCATCACCCCGCCATCAGAAACCCGGTCCCAAATCAGAAGAACGCCCTCCCAAGCTTCTTGTCTCAGCCCCCACGTTCGAGGGAGAAGCCGCGAAGAACAACACAAGGCCGAAGAGATCCTCTGCACAAACTCCTAACCCAACAATACGAACGGTAGAGGAGGACGACAGTCCACTCACGGAGTTCGAAGAGGACGATCGAGACAGCCCCGTCCAGGTATGGCGGCCGCCGTCTCTGGACCCACAGTCCGCTACGACGCTGTACATCGCCGACAAGTTCGGAAATTGGGTACTTGCCGACGACCGGCAGAAGCAGCGGATCTCCCTCGCCGAGCTGGAGGGTTCATCGCCAGTGGTTACCACCGGAGGCAACAGTAATCCTGCTCCGGGGCCATCAACCACCGCAGAGCCCGAGATGGCTGCGGGTGCCCTCCGCCCACCCGCGGAGATCCACAGACGTGCCGAGCAGAGACGCCAAATGCCCTCCATAGCCTCGAGCGTTTACTCCTCTGACATCCCCGCCTGGAACTCCGCGTCCCCCCCTCCTCCTGTACCTACCCACCCAATGCTGCCCAAGCCACTTGTCACACGGCAGGGCAACGGTGCGCCCCCGCGCCCGCGCTACTCCCCCGTCCTCAACCCCTTCCTTGACGAAAATGGCGTGTCACCCGTGCGCTCCATGGTCGGTAGTATGCGGGTCCCACGGGGCACCCGCCCATCGCCGGGGATGGGATCCCGGCCAGGCCGCGTCCGCTCGCCGCCGGGTCAACCGAGCCCTACGCTCGGCATGGAAAAGACTGTGGGCCACGGACAACACGCTCCGCAACAGACGCGGATCCCACACCAGTTCCGCCCTCCCGAGCCACGCACCTACGATCCGGTGCCCGGCTCAGTCTTTGGCACCCCGCCGCAGGCCGGTCCAACCTCTCTTCTCGCGAAGCGTCTAGGACCCGAAAAAGCCGCGAGCCTCTCTCTGCGAGATTCGGAGAGTTCGAGGGGTAGCGGCAGAGGCAGCGGCGGCAGGGGTCAGTTGCCCAGCACGCCTACCTGGAATCCTCTGATGACGCCTGAGAGGAGGGGCGATGATTTGTATTTGAGTCTACGCTAGCTTATCCCTTTGTTATGTGCTTTATTTCAGGAAAAGGGGTTTTGGGAGTGGGTTGGGAGTTGTTTGATACCCTGTACACTAGACGGCTAGATGCATATAGAACGGTATACGAGGTCCTGGAGGTAATTACGGGTAATCTTTCTGTAGCTTTAGCATATGTTTTCTATTCGATGAAATTGGACATTATTAGGTATCCGTTCCTTATTTGGGTGAAGCCAAACAAGGGCGTAGAGAAGGGATTGCAGGAGCCAGAGCCTCAAGCTCGCGAGCCTAAACGCCGGTTGGCCCCTCATCGCCACCTCCCGGACTAACTCTAGGTCCCATCCTCGCTCACAAAAAGGCGATCTCTGAACTGGCGATGGGGTCCATTCCTTTCCCACAATCCCTTCCGTATAGCCTCTGTGCCAAGGGCTCTTCTTGCGGCCATCAATGGAGGACGGGGGGGTGTCCGAGGGATGTTCACGGGGAGGAGGACGCCAAGACGAGTCTGTGTTGAGGGTTTCTGTCTGCGCTTATCACCGCCTCTAAACCACCACTGTGTTGTCGATCCCGAGTGAAAGGTGGCCACTTGGGTCTTCAAGCAATCGGACTTGGGTTTGTCCTCTAAGATTGGCGGGTGAGCCGATATATGGAGGCGTGAGCCGCCCTCAATCGCTGAACTCCCGCCCACACGAACCTCCCTGAACGGAAAAGGAATCAGGAGAATGAGAAGAGTAAGCAGCATGAGAACACCAGCACAAACCTCCATCAGACAGAACTTCCTGCACCGTTACGCCCAGAGCCGTCATCGTAGAGGCGAGGAGGAAGGAGGTCGAGCGAAAACACGCGAGACTAGCAGTCACCCGAAGTAGAAAACGGTCGAGCCCCCTGACCGGCTGGTCTTTTGTAAAGCTGTGAGGTCTCATGCCGGGAGTCAGGTCCGATACAGCAAACGCGTCGAGGATAAGCGCAATTCATTCTGAGACAGCAAGGCAGGACAAGAAGCCGACAAAGCCGGCCAGAGTGAGGGTCAACTTGGAGAGGTCGGCGACCCGCCCGACTCCAGGCCATACTCCAGAGCGCAGAGCGGTAAACAGCACGATAATTGCAACCCACCCGGCAGTATGAGATGAACAAACCTGCTTTTCTCCCGTGACCACTTTCGAGTTCCCATCCCTGTATCTCGACGACATGAGGGGATCTCCTTTATGGAATTGTATCGATATGAAGGCTCCGGCTGCCACGACAAAGACTCCCTACCAACTACGGTCGAACGCCAAATTGTAACTGCTAGATAACGATGCGAGAGATAGCATTATTAGAGCGGCTAGTGCATACACCCGCCCTGCATCGAGCTTGAGAACCAGAAATCCGGGTTGGCGGAGCATCCCCACTATCAACTGAATGCCCAGATACACTTTCCGAGCCTGGGAACTCGGGTCTTTCCGTGTTCTGTACTCCACCAGTCTGCCAATCTGAGGCTCGGAACGTCCTGCAGCCTGGATAGAAAAGAAGACTGGGTGACCTTCACTTGTAGCATGTTCCTCACCAGCCTGGCCATCCTGCCCAGCGATATTAGGGAAGAAGACACACATCCACTGATTGCGGTTTTTCCAAGGCCTCGGATTCAGAGATCAGAATCTCCGAGTCAGAATCGTCCATCCCGGGCTACTGTCTCTGCTTTCGTTATTCCTCGAAAAGCGCCGTTCTAGATTCGTCCTCTTCTAGAGGATATCACCCGCATCAGCATTCTCCTCTGTCTCAGACCTCCTCCTCTCACAGAGTGTATCCGTAGCGTGGTCCAACAGCCACGGCCGCTCCCTCGTAGTGTCGACGGAATCGAAGAGCCACATAGTTTCTTGGTAGGTGTCTGGATAGGTGAATCGGCGAGACATGGCGGTCGGTCGACATTTAGTGTGCTGGGGTGCAGGAGTATCGTCTTCAGAATCTAGTTCTTGAGGCTGCTCTTTGACGTCCTTCGCTGCAGGCGGGGGCGGGATCCGGACGGGGGGGTTGAAGACCAGAGGGTTGTGCATCAAGGGCTCCCATCTCGCGGAAGGCGAGTTGTGACCATCCCGACCAGTGTCGTTTTGGATGGTTTGTACATCCCTTTTCGCGGACTCCGCTTCTAGGGAACCAGGCGATTTCCCTCCTGGCCGGGATGTAGAACCAACAGCATCACGACGTACGGTAACATCGTCATTCACACTCGCCAGCGGGGCCTGGTAGCGAACATCCTCTCCTGACTTGGTGATCTGGAAGCTCCGGGCTGAGGAGCTTTTCCCGGGCTGGTTGGGAGACATGGTGTCTACTCCTCAAGGTCGAGTAGTGCTCGGCTTCTCGTCAGCCAATCTTTAAGAAGCTGATGCAAGGGTGCAAGTGCATGATAAGACCTGAGTATACCTAGGAAAGTATGTAAAAATGATAGATGGAGAAGGTCTTTGTGAATAGGTTGGAGAGCGGATAGGTGAAGGTAAATTCACAGTCTCAAGAGCATGTGGGTATCAGAGAGACTAACTTTAGAACCGTGGGGCGGAAACACTGGCAGATACTTCAAGACCTGGAGGAAGTCTGTTGGACGTTAAGCTGGAAAGCGCCATGGACACGAAAGTGTGTTAGCCAGGGGAGGCACCTGCACGAGTCATTACCCGGCCAAACAAAAAGTCTTTGACATAAGCATTCCAATATTGCGTGACGCTGAACCTGGGGCAAACTGAGAGACAGCGGTAGTATCGCCATTACTCCTAATACGAGACGTGCCGGGGAATCACTCCGGATGGCTAGGCCGTCTCCGGCAGGTGGATATTTCCCCCCTCAGCGCGGCAGGACTGAGCTCATGGGTACATCCCACACGTATCCTGCGACAGCCATGGCTCCAACACTCATCATAAGAGCCATCAGCACATTCACATCATTGTTGTCCAGAAGATTCCACCCGCTCTCCACAACCCTGCTGGGACGCCCATCCCCGAAACTTGGTTTCCGGTGTTTCGCCGTCCCGTCATACTTCCCCTTCACCAACTCCTCGTTCGTGTCTTTCCCATGGGTTAGATCTGTATCCTCGACAGCATGCGGGTTGTCTGCAGAAAGCGCTGCGCCCTCAGCGGCAGCACGGAGCTCCTGTGTTGATTCTGACCCAACCAAGACGCGCACGCCACCCTCCCCCTCCACGATCTTACCAGTGCGGCTGTCTCTGACTGTGCGCTGGAACAAGCCGCCGAGTATGCTGTCGACGAGGCTTCCGAGGGAACCCCAGACGCTGAGTCCAGTAAAGAACACCGCATACCGCTCAAACGACCAAGCGCCCCCTTCAACACCTTGTCCATCGCCGCAGGTGGGTAGAAATAGCATGGACGAAGCCACAAGAATGCTTGAGCCCAGAAGGCCGGCGAGGGTCCCGGTAAGTGTCACCCCGCCATTGGTTCCGGGTGGGACCTTTCGCAACGTAGGCGATGTGATAAGGCGCGGCTGGCTCTTCGAGAGGATTCCGAGCTCTGAGCTGAAGGTATCGGCGGCGACGGCGGCGTAGTTCGCGATTATACCGATAACGAGCAGGTCACCGCCCCAGGGATAGCAGGTATCAGACGGGTCGGATTGGCTAGCTTCGCGCTCTCTAAGGAGCCTCGCGTGGAAGAGGGATAATATAGTCGCCACAATTGAATTCGCGAACACTTGAGGATAGAGCAGGTTAGCAAGTTTCTTCCTGCTACACGTGTCAAAAAGCTACGCTACCTACCTTGTACATGGGTCCTCGGCCCCTCGCCTCCTGATGTGCCCTTGGATGGAAGGGTCAGGGTAGCCTTCACATCTTTCTTGACCTGCGCGTATTATTAGAACGAAGCGCCCCTAGCTGTTCAACGTCTCCACCGTGACACCAACCTTCGTGACGCGCGTCCCGGCAAGGAAGAAGATGCACAGCAGCGCGAATGGGAGACTCCATGGGTGATACGCGTGCGCGGCAGCAGTAAGTGCTGCAGCAAGTATGCCGGCCGGGGTAAGAGATCGATGGGACCAAGCGCGGTACACTAGAGCCAGCGTCGCCGGCACTGCAATCACCGGCTTCATTGCGGTCGTTTGACTTGTTGTTGCGGAGCTCGGAAGGGGATTACAGTGGCGAGTCGCGTGCTGGCTAAGAGGATGACGCGGGTGGGAGAGATAGAAGCTTCGGAGGTGCTCCTGGGTGAGTTCGCGATGGAGTTGGTGTGGGGCGGGGTGAACGGGCGAGCTGACCGAATCCCACTGAGGCTCCCGACATGGAGATTGCGCAGAGGTCCAAGCTGACGTCAGGTTCGGCAGGTGTGCCAAGATTACCCGATTCCAAGGGACAGCGAGAGCCGAGTAGGACCCTCCCGCTAAGCTGGAAGCGATTTTAGGGCTGAGCGTGCTGAAACAATCCCCCTGTCGATCTGCAAGGCCAATTGAACATGATGGAGCGAACTAAGCCTTTTTTTCTCCGCTCTTAACATTCAGACTCCAGGTTGGCAACGACTCTCATCTCACTCAACCCCGTTCTCCAGATCTTGGATCGTCCATGTCCAACCTCTTGAAGCGTTGTTATCAAAACGACATTGATAGAGAATATTACGACCGCCTCTAGTATGATCGGTGGTGACCGGTTGGGGCCTTGGCCCCTGGAAGGGCGAGTCGTTTTACCCTCGGCTCATACGACTTGACGGAAATACCTTTCTATCCATGATCCAGGAACTCTCATCGCTCGAGATGCTTGGTCGACTTCGAAATTTCCAGAGAGGTACCTTGTGGTGACATAAGGGTAGCGGGAGGCCCTTGAGGTGCGGTGTTGGTGACGGCGTTGGGACCAAAGTGCAGAGCCGTTCTGTCGAGGCGATTGCGGAATTATATAGACAGCGGCTTCCTTCTCTCAGTATCAAGTATCGTTGGCTAATACAAAACTCGGCAGATATTTGCTCCGATACTAGCCATGGACGCGACGACTGCCGCGTCACGGGGATATCCTGGTTGAGCCGGGGCTATCCACAATCGAAGGACGGCTCGGGTCCGCGACTCCTGTTAAGGTCCCCCCAATCCAGAATGTGGGCATATGTGTCATGCACCCATGACGGGCATCCGGGTTTCCGCGGCCTTCTAGGGATGCGTGATCCGTGTTCCTTGAGATCGTGCACTCTGGCACAACGGTGACGAAACCTAACACCACGCTTGCTAATTCTCGTTAGCCAAGAGATATCTGGCACCACTCGAAGGTACCAGAGTGCCATAAACGCCACTTGACGCTCAATTGTCCTCATTCTCTCCTACATATGTCGTTGGTTGGGGGAATGCGAGCAACAAACCTTGATATACCTTGTCTTGGCGGGATGAGGCATGGGACACTTCGGTTCTCGGGCCTTGAGTGTGGGGAATCTCGGGTATAGCGCTGAGTGTCATCACCGAGCCTGGCTATGATATCGAACGACCCTGCTCTCCGTCAAAACGCATATCGGAGAGAGAGTAACTTTCAAATCCTTCAGACGAGCGATAGAGTCCGCTAAGGGAGCACCAGGACTTCGCCGGATCTGTGCAGCGTCCTTCGGTCGCGGATCCTCCTTCCCCCTCCCCTTCCTCCAACCAAAAGAAGACTTGGAAGTAGGAATGGAAGCTTACTTTTTCCCGATACGCCTCTTTCGGCTTTCAGCACTGAGATCACCAACAGACAGGTAGTTGTTTGCTCTACGTGCTGGTGAAAGGTGCGTCGGGGATTCGTTGTCTGACTTGGTCAAATCACTCCGAGTACTCGGCCGACTCTAGCAAGTTGATCGAAGCCTCTGGCTACGGGGAGTAGAGTTATCCGAATCGTTGATAGAACCTGAAAAACCAACTACGCCGCATGCTTTAGCTGTTTGCAGCCATCTCAACTAAGGTCGCTATTCCCAAGGGCTTTCATATTTTCCTCTTCCAGAGGCCCCCTTCATATATCACACCGATTGCAATCTAATTTACCTACGCAGCATCCCGTGTCCGGATACATGGAAGATACTATTCACTATTACACCGGGTGTCTTTACTCAGGGGAAATGTCGCTTGTTACCTGCCAGATCCCGAGACATGGACGTCAACCTCTGCACATCGTCGTACCTGTGTTTGGTCCCGGGAAGCTGGAAAGGGCTGGTTACAGCACGACTATGTCCCTATGTCCTTAGGTCTTGGAATCAAGTGCGATCTGTCGAATCTCACGAAGGGACGTTAAGGATGGGTTTGGTACTGGCGGAAGGATCGTCCTACACATGTTTGCCTTCTACAGGCCTTTTGGCGACATCTTCTTTTAAGGTCGGATCTCATTTTCGTTCTCGGGGTATGAAGAATGCTTTAACTTCAGGCTCAAACTGTTTCCCCACCGCCATCTACGTCGGACTCATCTGCCGCCATCGGGATGGAAGTCTCGGCAGACGCCGCCGGCTATCAGCATTGGAGAACTGGTGAGAACATGTCCGAACACGGAAATATTCCGGTCTGTTGGCCTCGCTCTTCTCCATTGGTAACAAAGAGGTGGAAACGCCACGCACTGGATATACGAGGTGGGCTGTTGTCCTTGCATCTTCTCTATACCGAAACTGCCCCGGAAAACCCGGGTCCTATTCCGTGGTTACATCGTTGTGATTATCAAGTTTTTCTCCGGGGATAGCACTACAGTTAATCGTCAGGGCGCCTAATTCCCAGTCACACCCAACAAAGTCGATAGTCATGAGGCACAGCCCGTTCACTTGAAATCGTTTTTGGGCCTTGATGCCACGATGACATCTCCACGAAACCCCTGCGGTGCAACAAATCCCTTGGAGGGGTCAGGTCACTTTGAAGTGTTGTCGAGTGACATACTCTCCTGGAGGTTATTTGTTCAAGCCCAAGACATGACCCCCTGGTGAACAGCTCAGGAAACAGCCTGCAAGACGGCTTCCCTCGTTCTGGCCAGAACACATACAGGATCGACTAATTATAGCGCCTCTGGACGACGCCCGCCATTCCGGGGCTTCGCCGAGTCCTCTCCGGAACCAGTCGCGAACACCGCCGTTGTTCAACCCACCAGCTCATACCCTCGGAGGCGTCGGGTGCCTCATCTTCTTTCCACAACATGGCCGCAGTCTCCGTCTCTCGTACAGCTCTAGGAGTCTTATTCCTCTCCGCCCTCATGCGCCTCTTTCTCCGACACGCTGCACCCCCAATTCTGGAATCTCCGGTATCACAAATGTCACCGCCCACAGCATACGCGGCCTACTCGATCCCTCCTGCTCTCAGGATGCGCGTACCTCGACTCAGCGTACCCCGCCTATTATGAATAAATTAAGAGCATGACCACGTCGGCGATTGCACAAGTACATCTTGTGACTATTTTGAGAAGCCGCTTAGAACAGCCACCGGGCTTGTTGCTTCTCGACTGCAATTGCATCTTACGTGAAGGACTTGGTACAGGAAGAAGTGGTTCAACGAAGCCTGCAATTCGGTCTTTGGCAAGACTGTCCCTCCATTACGCTGTGTATTTTTGGGACCACCTTTCTCCCTTGAGGGCTGTAGCTTATTTCACTCTCATGCGGCTCCTTTTCTACACAGACGCTGTCGTCATACACACGGGTAAGAACCAAATAATACGGTCGCGAAGAGCAGCATCGGTCCCGGGACGGCTAGAACGCCCGAACCCCCCCCTCCTTCAGTTGATGACCTTGTGGCGGGAACCCCTGCCTCTTTTGTGTACCCAAGAACCGCCTCTCCATGGGGGGCTGCGTTTGTGTAACGTTCTAGCTGAAAGCCACACGCGTGAGAACGAGGTGCTCCGAGCTTCAGCAATCCCATGCAGCACCGGCTTTTTTATGCAGCTAGTTCATTGCAGATCGTTGGGGGCCCCAAATATGCCGCTGGTGAGTGTCCGCCATAATCTACAATTCGAAACACAGCGTGGGCTGGGCCTTCGGCCTCCTCACAAACCACAAGCTTGTCATGGGATCATTGGGGCATTCAGGAGCCCAAGATCCTTTGAGCCCAGCTAGTCGTTCTTCCCGACGTGCAGCAATCCTTTGCGACGACCATCGGGATCTGTTGGAAAAATAGGCGCAAGAGCGTGCAGGGGCTCATCGGCTGCAGGGATCTGCCCAGAATCAACGGGATGCACGTCCACGTATTCCCTGCATAGCATGGCATCGGTGCATCTGGGCCTCGGGAACATCGCATGTTCCTAATGGTCCAGAGACACTGGAAGCTCCAAACTCGAAAATGCTCCACCCGGATGACGATTTCCATGTCAAAGCGCACAAACAGTTGGAACCAAGCTTCCGAGCTATCTGACACTAGTATTGCAACTTTTGAATCGTTGCCTGGGGGAACGGGGAAGGGCCCTCTATGGGCGGTGGAGATGTCTCAGTAATGCTTGCTTTTCCTCCTCACCCGTCTTGCGTTCGGACCTGATCATCAGTTCGACCCAGCACCACCTGGAGAGGAGGAAACTCGGGCGGCAATGGACGGACCCGACTCGTCGTCGTGGCTGAAGGATCCACACTGCCTGCACTGATCCTTCCCCGTTCAAGCTGACCGCATGTTGGATGCTCCAGAGAGAGCGGCATCGACCCGGCGACTCTTCGGGTGGCAATGTAGCAATAAGGGCGATTATAGGCCGATTGGATGTTAAGTTCGGTTTCCTGAGAGAAACTGGAAGAGTGAAAGAACCCGAAGTGACAGGCGCAGAGCCTCGTCAACTCATAGACCTCAGCCAGGGGTCAGAGACCGTCGACGTCGCCGTTGCCAAGGCGCTTCCCTAAGAAGCGACGCCAGTCAACGAACGTGCTAATCTTTCCAGGCCGTGCGGCTAGACAACTCTCGGACTGGATTGTCCTGGTCTTGGACAGGGCTGATCATGAGCCCGAAGGCTCCGGGCCAACGAAGTCTTACTCCTCAGCTCCACCGGGCCATTGGCCCCTGGGTTATACGCGCCGTTTGTTATCTTGTCAGGAACTATACCGGCAGGCAATTCCTACTCCATCTTGAGTTTGAGGATAAGAGACGCAGGGGCTTCCCTTCGGGTACCCTGAAAGTATGAGGCCCACTTACACGAGGCATGGTGTGGCCGAGAGAACTTGACCCCCACCAAGAAAGAAGGACGCAATTGGTCCTGTCCCTCCGGCACTATCATATACCGGAGAATAAGCACAGGATTACGCGCCGGTTGTTGAACTGGTGCATCCACTTCGGTTCCGTCGAGTCGATCTCTTACTGTCTCTTCCCGGAATGAGCCAATCCCGGCACTGTTCTGTTTATTATCAGCGCAGCCTTCTGGAATCCGAGAACGAACCAGATGCTACAAAGACATTCACATTTCACATCGTGGCGGCGGCATAGCCCCGGCGATAGCACGGGAAGCACACATGTGGCCACCTCCTGAGTCCTTCATTCAGTCGTTATGGTTCCCACCCCCATATCCACCATCCAACGTCTTCGCATGAGCCTTAAGGGGAGGGGCCGGTCGTGAAGGCAGCGCGCTCAGATGGGTCACTGCCCGTAGGGCTAGCTGGACTTCGGCCAATGATGTGCTCGGAAGCTGAATTTGCGGCGCCCGCTCCCGCAGCTCCCACCCCGCTCCCGTCTCTCAGCTCGAACGCCTTTCGGCACCCAGTGGTCGCGATACGCCCACGGAGAACAATGAAGTGTTTCCAGCTAGATCGGGTGCAGAGCATGCAAAACAATCTATTCTTGGGCAACCTTGGGAGGGCGAGGCGAGGGCAAATACGAGAATAAATATTTTGTGGGCAAGGTAGCGCGCCTTTATGGGTGTTGGAGTGTCGATCTTCGGGATCTTTTTCAGGCCAATGGAGGAGGGGATCGCCTAGCGTAGCTTTCCGTGGTGCTGGTGTGGCGGAACGGGAACTTGCAGGCAAATGGCTGGCGGAGAGGTCATGGCCCTTAGGGAGGGGTGGACTGGGGATCCTGGCTGCAGGATCCCGATAACGTTGAAAACCCCAAGGCGTTCGCAGCTATAGCGCCTCTGAGGGAGCCGGCAGTCATTTTTTGCAGATCCAGCGTCACATTGGCGTCCTCTGTAATCTTTAGCTTGGACATATCCGTGAGGGGAGCTTCTTTCTGCACTAATAGGCCCTCGCCTCGCTGCCAGAGCCTTTGGGACTGGAGAGACACCCTAGCTAGTAGTGTGGTCCTTGTCTTGGTGGTAGCGGTCTCCTCGTGTTCAACGAGCCCAGGAACACAGTAACCTAGCCTGGTTCATCAGGCCAGGAACAGGTGGTGGAGAATTGTTACCGGTCTCCGGTGTCGATGCGGAAGTACCATGTTGATCACTGACTGGAGCATTGAAGAACGTGAGATCTGGTTGTTGTTTTTTTTTGGACCAGGCGAGTTGCTGGAAGGGCGCCAAAACGGTGGGCATCCATGGACAGACTTACGCTGAGATCAGCCTGCATCTGTTAGTGAGCCGTATTTTTAGAGTAGGGGACGGAATCTGGTTCCGTACGCGAATTCATTATTTCTCAGCGAGGGCGCGTAAGCTGGAGAAAGAGACAACGACCATGCGTCAGAGAGCCGTCTCATTGGCCCAAGCGCGAGCTTTCTCACATGTCTTTTACTGCTAACGAAGATAACACACCCGTTGCCGCTCAGACCGGCCCCTCCTTGCCGAGTTTCGTTGCAAGATTGCCCACGGAAATAAATATAATTTTGATAGAAGGGAGAGCTGTAGTATGATCTCCAATTATGGGCTGGGGAGGTGTATTATTGGGGTGCTACGTAGATGGGCTAACGTATTTCCCGCCTGTCGTGTTTCAATCAAGTCAATACAACCAAGCTCCGTCCTCACTCCCTACCGGGACGGAACCATACTGGTGGACGTAGTGGTTATCACTTGAAATCCGTCGAGTGTGGTGAACTCGGCAGCTTAGCGGTTTAATTATGGCTAGGGACGAGGCCCAAACCCACGAGACTGTGGAATTTCTATTGGGTGAATCTTACCCGCGAACTGAGGCTTCGGGGTGGGGTTCCCCGCCCGGATTGCGGGGCGGATGAACCGCGCTCGGGACCGTGTTCCAGCGGGTTTGATCCGGGCTCGTTTTCGCATACAGCTACTACATGTGAAAACTACGTGTGTAAGTAGAAGCGAGGTACGACTCGGAACGGATTTCCCGCCTGCCTTACCAAGCGGGTATCCCCGCGCAGAGAATTAGAGTGAGACCAGTGGAGGGGCCGCGATTGGCCACTGGTACATGTATCAATTTTTGGAGAGGGTTCGCCCACTGGTGTGTATGAAGCCGGCACCGGGGAGGCGTCTTCCCAACATCCACCACTCGATATAGCCTTCCTAGCGCTCTTCTAGGAGAGTGGATGGTACGAGGGAAGGGAAAAAAAAAAAAAGAAAGGCCGGGTGTAAGCCAGCAGTACAAGAGAGCGCTTGAGTTGTAAGCCAGCGAGAACGCACTGGGTCTGGCCGTCCCATCGACCCACCAGAAAAGGAAATTTTCTGCGAACGGCCCCCCTTCCCCTTCTCCCCGCCAGGGATCCCGGGTGGGACGATCAAGCCTGGCGCCTACTTCTATTATCGGTACTTCAGCACGCTTGTACCCCTCCAGGTACGGCGCAGCTGCAATTACCCTTGCGCCTGGGAACCCGCCCTGGCTGCGGCGATGCCCTGCTGTAGGCTAGCGACCTTCCTGACTGTTGCAGTGCATTGTGGAACCATGAATTCTTGGGGCGGGACTGCCTCGGCTGCCCTGAGAGCCCCCACTAGAGCGATCCACAAGGGTCTAGAATAGGTGGAGGACACAAGTTCTCCGCCCGGTCTTGATGACAAGCGAAGTGCCCAACAGCCAATCCAGGTAGTATTATACATACTACATTTGCTAAACAAGATAAGCTGCGAGACAAGAGTTTCCTTCCACATACATGCGGCTATGCTTGCACGCGCGATAAGAGGTGCAAATGGAAGAGAGTATGGTAACACGGCTTACATGTAGGGAAAAAAAAGAATCTTGGGTACGAGGACGACACACTAAGTCATCCTTGCACTTGCAATCTCACCAGTCAGCGTACCAGCGTGAAAGAGCTAGGAACCAGTCGCCACGGTGATCTCGCTGGTTCGTTGCAAACTAGTCTTGGAGCAGCCGCTGGTAATCTCCCACACGTGGTCGTCCCCAGGATCTTCAAGCCTCCGCGTGCAGACAGCGCCCAAGCGCTGAGACTGTTTATGCACCGTGCCTTGCAAACTAAGACATGATGAGAGGTGAACGAGGCGCCTGTTCCTCCGAACCCAAGACTCTGGTAAAGGGGGATCTCGGATCAATATCCAGGTCGTCAGAGCTTTGTCCTCTCTCATTACCCGCATCTCACTTCTGGGTGTGAGACATCACGCAGTATCCACGCGGGAAAGACGCAGACCGCAGGGCTACTTCCCTCCCCTTCCCGAGCCGCGGGGTGCCATTATGTACCAAATTCCGGCCACCCCCCAACCCACCTTCCTTCATCATATACACATGGGCTGGGCGTGGTTCTAGTAATAAATTCTTCCGACGGCCGAGAGGTGCATTATGCGGCGACGCCCCAATCAATTCCCCTGCTCTTGGGGGTAGACGAATTTAGAGAGGAGAACGCCGCTGCGCACTAAGAAACCTTTTCAGCACGTCAGTCGGTGGTCAAGTACGGCATCGGATGAGTGCAAATATCCTGGAGGACCATTCCATTAACCCCACCTTGGACCTTCAAAGAGTATCCCGACCATACGATCTGCAATGCGATTCGGGTCATTGCTTCCTCAAAATGCTCATACCATGTCACCACCTGCCTAAATATGCGGGAGCGTCCGCATGCAGCAAGAACAACCTAGATATACCTCCACAGCCGGGCAGCGTATGACGACGCCCTTGTGTTAGGAAGGAGGGACCAGCTATAGGCTCCTACCCACTGCTTCAAGTCCTCCGTTACTTCCGCTCGCGGATCTTATTCCATGGACCCAGATCCCCCTCTGTGATCATGGAAAGGCTCGGGAAAAAGTCCATCTAATGCATGCATTGAGTTGGACTACTGTTGTATCATCTATGCTTGATCTCGGCTTGGCTTGACTTAAGTCAGTATTCCTGCCCCTCAAAACCTCGCCAGCAACCGCCGCTTCCGTTATTCAAGCAGCACAGCGTTCAATGTGCGCCGTCGTGTCCCTCTCGAAATAGCTTTCCAATTGTCTTCTCACAGACCTGTCACCTGGCGGGGAGACAGTCAGTCCAGTCCTGCTATCCTCGGCCAGCTCGTACAACCGAGGCTACCGCCACAATCTCGAGTTTTGGCTGGGCCGCCGCTGTTCAGCTGCCCAGTTGGACGCGGGGTTGAAGCTCCTGGAATAGCGGTCAGGCCTTGCCGCAAAGAATACCCGGTGCTGCTGTTGGCGGTGAAGTCTCTCTTTCGTTGGAGTCGATCCAGAATATCAAAAGCAAAGAGCCTGCAGTTGATTGTGGGCCAAGAAAGGTACGGAGCTCCCGAAAGGGTAAATTAAGTTCATCCGCAGAGACATCTGCAGGTAATTCTCGATGGCTGGGGCCCGCTTTTCCGTCTCTCACTCTTCTTACCCATCTCTAAACGGACAGGCAGCTTGAGATTTGTCCCCCGCTGCTCCCACTTCTGTCCTCTGAACTGCCGTACTCTACGGCTCGCCCTTTGGACCTAGCTTCTCAGTGACAATCAAGACAGCTGAAAAATTAACACAGAGCGAGAAGGCAGGTTGAGAAGGTTCGTTTCCGATTCTACTGGAGTCGAGCTATCCCCAATTACAACCTCCACCTGACACGAAGATCCCTGGAGTGCACACCCTTCCCGGTCCGTTCCTACACGCCCTTGGTACCGCGATCATCCAAGAGCTATGTTAGGTCCTGCTTCATGTTCCTGATGCAGCTAAGAGGACAGCGCGGAGGCCAGTGACATTCCCAGGGTGCGCTGCTCCATCTGAACAAACCACCGTTCATCCTTCGGTCACTCCAACATATAATGAAAATGGGTAGTGCCTTGCCTGCTCTAACAGCTTGATTTCCTATTTCATGATCTTTCCGTCCACAAGCCCCTTCCATCCATGTCGCCGAAAGTTCGGTGGACTGCTATCTTGGCGTCGAAGACAATCTTGGAAGTTGACTAAGACCGGCCCGGGGCCCACTTTGCTTGGTTCCCAACACAGAGATCCGACCAGACACGGTAGAAACACAATACCATGGCTCTCATCACGTTTGCCTGGATCCCTTTCAGGTATTGAGTCACCTCAGCGGCATCCATGACACAGATCCCGTGCCTCAATGGGCTTGTTTGAGAGCCTACCCCTGCTTGTCCTCCCCCTCATCACAGGAAGATGCGCTACTCTACACATATTACTGGATTCTGTGTGTATATCGCGGCTGAGCGCTCCACGAGGATGCACCTGGGCCGTAGTAGTCAACCCAGTGTGGCTTCTCGTCTGTCTTGGAAACTCATCGTCTGACCGCATCATTGCCTACTCCATCAACTCTTGCTACGAACACTGCCCTCCAGTCCCAAGTCGCAGACGCCATCGGCTGTCCCATACAGGGGCCCCACCCCTTGTACCAAAACTATGTACTCGGATACATTGAGCATGGGGGCGGCAGCTGCGGCGGGACACGAGGCTTGGAGCTTGGTAGTTCTTATGTCTCCAAGGACAATACTTCCCTTGATCCCTAAATAAGATCATGCCCTTCCCCCCCCCCACCCCTTCTTCCTCGTTTTCGTATGTCCCGTCTCTTGCTCCCTCTTATACAGGTCCACACCATTTACTGCTCTCGAGGCGTGCGGAATATCGGAACACATTAATGTACTCCACATCCTCGCAGCCGCCAATTTCTTTCTCCCGAGGTTGCATCTAATAGAAGGGTCTTTGTGGCTGTCGCTTCTCGCTCTGCTCATTTCTCTTTTGCTTCCAGTTACCATACCTTCGGAACAGATCCCTTCTATAATACACCCGTCACCACAACCTCAGGGTTCGAAGAAGCCCACTACTTCATACCAAGAAATCCCACGAATCTACCCCCAAGACTCGGCCGGCGTCCATACAGATCACATTCACGATGGTCGTTTTTTGTGCCTACTGCGGCAAGTCTTTCACAAGGAAAGAACATTTGGAGAGGCATATACCAAGCCGTGAGTATAATCATCCTCTAAAATACCAACATTTACACCTTGAATATCGATGTTAACTTACACGGTCAAGACACGAATGTAAAACCCCACAGATGTAGCGCCTGCCAGCTATCTTTTGCCCGGAGGTAAGTGGAACCGACTCTATGAAAGTTCGATTAACCGTTTAATTCTAATACTTTTGGGTGGATACAGAGATCTGCTACAGCGACATCACTCAACCTACCATGAAGCTCGAGATCCGATGGAGCCGCTTCCAGGAGGTGTTCCTACGGTAGCGGGGAGGACGCCGATTGCCTGCCAAAACTGCGCCAACGCTAAGACCGGATGTGACAAGAGGGTACCATGTGCTCGTTGCGCAGAGAAGAACCTTCCTTGCGCTGCTCGGTTTGCTCGCCGGTCTTCGAAAGCTGCTGTTCGAGCGGCCCAGGCCAACGCCGCCTTCAGCAACGGAGTCATGCCGCCACCATCTTCACAGCAGTCTCAACCCATGGTTCCAGCAGTAGCATTCATGGATATCGACTCGGGAATGCCCAAGCAAAACACCCCTGCTAACCATTCTTCTCCATTGGGATCTCCCATAGGGACCATTGATCCGAGGATGACGGATGGCCTACAAAGGCTACCACACCATAGCCCAGATCAGTTCAGCTCATCACCTGGAAACAGAATGGATAGTATGGACGACACAATGCCTCTCGGGAACGAATTCGTTACCTCAGATGTGGGATACCAAGATCTATTGGTATGGCCGGAGTATCCACTCGAGCTGGACATGTATGCGAACCAGATGCAACTCGTCAACACGCCCCTCCCGACCTCCTTCACGGAGCTAAATGACATGTTCTCTGGGTCAGAGCCGATGACATCGTCATCTTCCAGAGGTTCAATCCATACAAGCAGCACAAGTATCTTGTCTTCGGGCGAGTATGAAAGCATGCTGAAGCCAATGGAGCCTCCGGCTACTACAACTATGGTCGATGGCATGATACCGGAGTTCGACGTTGTCATTGCTGCGGAATCAGCTTGGCCACTAGCGCGATGCAACCCGCCAATTTTCTCAGGTTCGTGCCCTCGAACTGCCATAGTCCACCTCGAGTGCCTGGAGCAAAAGTCGAAGGAGGAGGGCACCTGGACCTCACTCGAAAAATACCTCGAGCAAGTTGACTGGGACGCAGCCGATCTCGCCTCCGTCGTGCCCATGACATCAGGGACCCGCGACAAAATGCTCGCTATCACCCAGTCATTCCTGCACAAAGCCCTTGATATCCATCGCTGCGGAATAAATGGTGGCTTCCCGAAAAGCGGCTTTCCGAGCCCGGGTAACTTCAACTTCCTCGTCTTGCCCCCAAACGAGATACTGGAATACTTCCTCCGGAGTTACGTCCGCAGCCTTTCCAGCTACTTCAACCTGCTTATCGGCGGCTGTGTCGACCCTAACGAGATGCTCATCAACAACCAGGCGTCAACGCTTTTGGTTCTTTTGATGATCGCTCAGGGCGCCTCAGCTGTTCCAATGGCGGAGGCACGATACCTCGCTGCCGGCCTGACTGAGACGTGCCGCATTTCCTTGTTCGATGTTATTGAGAAGAATGTGGAGTTCTCTGCGGACCCTGTAGCACTTCGGTGCGCTCTTCTGTTTACTATCCTAGGTGCATGGAGCGGCGATAAGTGGCTAATGGACATTGCGATGGGACAGCGCGGAATGTACCTTGCTGTAAGCGGATTCCACGTTGGATGGCTTGGCTAAAGAGCCCTGATGCTGATCTCAATCTCACGACACAGATGCTCAAGCATGCCGGCATGCTGGAGCCCCAGGTGCCGATAGTCCCTAACCTTGACGGATCCACGACCCCAGAGCTGCGATGGCGGACCTGGTTACACCAGGAGCTTCAATACAGGTAAGAGCAGCGCGAACCTGATCAAGCCATATATCTTGATCTAACACGAAGCAAGGCTTGTTTACAACTGGGTTATGGTGGATCAAGAGCTCGCCCTCTTCCATGACACTGCCCCTATGCTAGCGATTTCCGACTTGAAATGCCCCCTTCCCGGACCTGAAGCCCTCTGGATGGCGACCAGTGTTGAGGAGTGGTCATCAAATGTGCAGAAACTATACGGGTGCAATAACACTGTCAACCCGCAGATGTTGATCACGCCGCCCGTCTCGCCCTCACTGTGCGATCTTTTCCAGGACTTCTTGCACGATAACCTAGGCCGGAGACAAGCATCACTCACGCCTATGCAGTTGCGTCTTCTGCTCCATCCCCTCCAGTCCCTCCTCTGCCACCTCCGCCAAATGCTCTCCTGCTTCTCGGACGCCCTCTCCGCACGATGCTCCCCTCCCCGCTCAGTCACTAAAGCTAGCACGCAACTTCGCCTGGAGGAAGTTCAGGCGCTCCTCCAAAAGTGGTATGAGCTCTCCATGGTACTTCACAAGGCCAACCCTGGCTGTTACATTACGCGCTGCAACCTGGTTCTCTACCACCTCATCTCATTGAACGCCGTTGCCAACTTCCCCGAGATCGAAAGGCTCGCCCGCCGCGAGGCTTTTGATGGCTCATACTGGGACCTCGCCGTGCGGCACAAGCGCTGCGTGTCAAACAGGGAGGAGTCGGTGTTCCACTCAGGGCAGGTCATGAGGCTTGTGCGCTCCATGGCACCCGCACGCAGGCCAAGCTGGTGGTCTACTGCCATATACAGGGCGACCCTCATCCTGTGGGTTGATAGTATCAGTCGTCTGGATCCGAATTTCCAGAAGGGTATTGAGGCTTCACCCATGCCCGCCCCGCGGTCGTCACCTGCGAAGAACGAGGATGCTGCGGCTCCTTCCAGCACAAGTGGTGGGAGTCCCACCTCTGGCGGTGGCGAGCCTGTGGCAATCGATCAGGTCACCCCAGAGGACTCCTCCATCATTGCGTACCTCTGGTCTGGAGACGGCGTAGCCGTGCTGACAAGGGCTGACGGAACGACCGTCGGGCTTGATAAGCCCGCTAACGTGCTCTCTTACGGAGTCATGGCTATCGAAGAGGGCATGAGCACACGTATTGGGGATGGAATCAAGCGAAAGCTTGTCACATTGGGTAATCACTGGAACGTTGATGGGTTGGGCCCCGTGTCTGGATAAGTGCTTTATATTTTCTATCTCTGGGGGTGTTCCTCGGGATGTTGTGTCTTCGAACCCTCTGTTCATTGTAATTGTCACCCCTTTTCCTTCTGGATATCCTTCGGAGCCCAGGTTTTACTTTGGGAGGAAAAGTTTGGGACTGGGTGTCTTGGAGAGGAGGCATCACCTATATTGAGCTCTCTTTCTTTAGTTACCGGCGTTGGCGTTGGGTGTATTTTACAGACAACGGCGGTTTATACGGAGGTGAAGGGATTGGTCGCAGGGGACCGATTACCCTTAATTGAGATACCACTATTTTATAAACACATAATGGAATATAGTTGCACCGCAATTAGTCCTACGATTTTCTGGTGTAGGCCGGCCCTAGAGTACCAAAGAGATGACAGCGGACGTGCTTGAGTAGAATCCTATCTCTACTTACCTTCTCCTAGCTCATGACAAGTAACGTGAAGCTTTTATCTGCTCTTGATATACATGCATACGCTCTCCACGTTTCTAGTCCAAGCGGCCTACGGAGTCCCCTCTAATCTGATATGATTGATCATAATGCGCCTGCCGCCCCGTCGACAAGCAAGATGCACTAGGCCCGAAGGTCCGAAGGAAAGGAAGCAGAATGGATAAGGACAGTGCCCGGGTCCTAAGAGCGTGTGATGGGATGCATAGAGGCACTCCGGAAGTTGTTCCTAGATTCCGAAGCCGCTCTTGCCAGGACTAGTGGTGGTGTGTAAGAGACAGGTCTTCATCTTCCCACACACTTGAGCTGCGAGATCCGTGCACGTACGTACAACTAGAGTGTGAAGATAGACCTCCCGCGTTGAGCCGAAAATGGTGTTGGGAGGAAACGCCACGCTGCGGATAAAAGAGCTCGGGGACGCATTCCCCGACGTAAGAAGCAGCCATGTCCTCTCCAATATCGACAGCGCCTCCCTTTGTTACCCGCGGGAACTGAAACCCCCAAACAATTATCACAACTCATGTGCACGAACGTCTCTCGAGGCGTTCCACGGGATGGGGTAGACATAGAGTGAGAGCTCTGATGGTGGTGGGGTGGCCCAAAATAAGCTCGCAGCGGCATGAGCCGGGAGTTCTATTCCGCAAACAACGGCACACCGTTGGCGGTATCGGGGGTAGTGTAGGGGGAGGAAATTAAGAGAGTCGTTATTTACCCCCTTTAAGGCAGCATCCTGTGAGACGAGAGCTCTGGTTTTTGCCCCACCCCGTTGGCGCGGGATGTGACTTTAGCGGGAAGGAGGGAGGATACTATGGGTTTCACGAGCCGCGGGAATGATTGAAGAAATGATTAGTATTTCAGATGCGGCTTGAAGCTGGAGGCGCCGGCGAGGTGGTGTCGTGATCAACGTCGGGGGCAACGCGCGCATAGATGGCCCGCCTCCGTATCGCATTTAGGCCCCGCCAATCCGGCTTGTCCTTGGGCCTGGTTGGATAAGTATTGATTCCAAAGTACTGTGACGGGCCAGGAATAGTCATGCCAGCTCCGGAGGTTTGTAACGGTGTCCATTGAAGTTTATAGATGGGTCATTACGATTCCTCGTCTCCGGCTGTGTCCAATGGCAAGATCATGTATTCCACACCCCCTCTTTGTCCTCACACCATTCGAACTTTATTCCCTTTGCCGACTTGGGCCCCGGCAAGCGGCCTCACACACCGTACCTGCTAAGTCCACACTCAAGATACGCACACCGGCTTTCCATCCGGGGCGCCCTATCGGGCTCACATATAGGTACAACGGCGGCGTTGTACTCATATTCGGCGCGCTTTTCGTGCGAGAGGCCCGGATATAACAGGGCGTGCAGTCTTCGTCTGGGAACAACTATACGGTGAGCCCCAGGACCGGGACCCCATCTAGATGATTAGATGATCCGCCCCGCGCTTCCTCTAGCACGTGTGCCATCCGGCCCTACCCGCTCATCTTATGTCGATCTCCCTTCACAGGTCAAGCATTACCACTTTTGACTCCGCTTAAAAATTTGACGAAGCCTCCCTTGAGTGATCAAGTCCCGAATCCTGAGGCCACAATGCCATCTTGGATAAGGACTGCTCTGGGAAGGGCGCCTAGAGTTAGAGCTGTGAATCGGGTAGGCTGTGAGCGTTGCGAAACTCGAGCGGGGGAGTAACACGCCAAGCTTCTATCAACAGGACCGTTTGTCCATCGTCCGGGCCAGATCCTCTAGGTTGTCTCTTTCGTGTCATGTAATCCTATGTCAGCGGGTACATGACATCGCGTTTGTGAACGCTGCCTGTGGCGCACGGTAAGTAGATTAACCGAAAATGTGCGCAACAATATTGACTCCCTACTATCAAGGCGGATATTGGTAGGAGAACAGTGCCGTCTAGCCCGCGTGTTAGCCCAATGGAGGATTGGAACATACGGGTTTCACAAATCTGTAAGAAGGCACCGATGCTAAGGTATCGGGAGAGCTGTGTTCCGTATAGTGCCTCAGAATAATCGAATACAAAACCCAGCGATATGAACCCAGATGGTGGAGTCCATCTCTTGGGCGCCTGAAGTAGCGGGACATGTCCAGCTGGACCGTGGTGTGATCGCCGCGGAGCTATTCGCATTTTCCCAGACGGCCTTTCAGCTCTAATCCCTGATCCTGAGTGGTCGTGATGATGAAAATAAGGCCAGGATGATGACGATCGGAGATTTCTCTCTTGCAAGGCAAAGATTGGGTCCCGTGGAGAGGGTAAGACGCGCTTATAGTGGAGCTATTAGCTACTCCGGTTAGTAGCTAGGGGGTTGAAGAAGGGAGCGCCCAGGCATCAATCAGCCTAAATTTCCGGCTGCGGCCACGGGCGATTTCTCGCGTCGGTGATCTGTATAAGGCCAACCAATATAGGCGCGGGATTGCCAACGGGGACAGATGATGCGGGTCGGGGCTGGGTTAGCCCAACGGAGAGTTTCATGTTTCCACACCGAGGCTAATTCAACACGAACTGCCATGGTATCGTTCAGGAGCGCGGATGGGAATTCCGATTCAATGGCTCGATAGAGGACGAACACATATGCACCCCTGTCAGTGCCATCACGTGATTGCATTACGGCACGTGGGGCCGAGTGCTGCCGGCCGGAGAGGTCCTGGCGGCTGCCTACCTAACAAATCACAGCATCGATGTGTCCCAATTCGGTAACCACCAATAGTTAGCGGCTCTTGCCCCCAACCTAATTTCAACGTCGCCCTGCGCCGCGCAGCTCTGCCTTGAGAGGAATTCTCCGGTCCCAAACCATTCCCACGGTGGATATGAGAGAGTAAATGACTAATGAAATGCTGACTACTTCAATAGGACTCCAGGGCTCTAATTTTGGGATGGAGCACTGGGACGAGACATCTGGACCCTGCTCGGAGGTCCGGTGGGGAAGACTCGCCAAGACTTTGAGGGCCGCGCCTTCGGGCTCCACCCAGGGGCGGCCCGGAGATTCCTTGCCATAGCCTCTCTGGCCTTACCCCAGCCTCCGAAGCCACCGTCGGCCTCGTACTCCGCCAGACCCCCGTCGACCCAACGGCGCCCGGAGACGGTGTCTAGTACGTCGGCAATCAGGTTCGTCTCAAACTCTGGACTTTTTTATGAGCTTGGAAAGTCAGGTTCCTAGTTCAGGCGGATCAACGACCAAGACAGTGAGACCCTTATTACTCTAGAATCTCTGGGTTGTCATGGGCGATAATAGAAACCTGCAGATGGCCGGCCAGACCCGTCATTCAGGTATCAACAGCTCCCCTCCGGACTCGTAGTGGTGGCTAGAGCTCAAGACTCCGGTCCGTCCACGGGGCCCGAAACAATACCCCAACACCGACATCCGCCACTGCGGAGCTGGACACCTGGACTGCGGACATGGATGTCAGAATGTCCGATATATAAACATGCCGTATCCATGATGTCCGTGTCATTCCACCTCCATCAGCGTCAACCTCAACCTTCCTGAGAGCAAGCGCGTTTTCCCTTCTTTAAGATTTGACTTCCTTACGCAGTTTTTTCAGGTATCCTACAGACAAGCACCATCCGAAATGGCTCCCATGGCGACCACCACCAACCCCCTCGCGCAGGTCATCGACCAGACGACCACATCGGACGCTTCTACCCCCGCGGCCATGGACGCCCCTGTTGACCCCGCCCGCCCCTTCGCCGGCAAGGTCGCTGTCATCACCGGCGCCGGCCGTGGCATCGGCAAGGGCATCGCCCTCGAGCTCGGTAAGCGTGGCTGCAACGTAGTCGTCAACTACGGCAGCAGTGCCAAAGCGGCCGAGGAGGTTGTCTCGGAGCTCAAGTCCTACGGCACCAGCCCCATCGCCCTGCAGGCCGACATCAGTCGCCCCGAGGAGGTCGCGTCTCTGTTCGAGCGCGCGATGGCCCACTATGGCCACATCGAGTTCGTCGTGTCCAACTCCGGCATGGAGGTATGGTGCCCTGAGACGGAGGTCACCACCGAGCTCTTCGACAAGGTCTTCAACCTCAACTGCAGGGGTCAGTTCTTCGTGGCGCAGCAAGGGCTCAAGTACTGCTCGCGCGGCGGCCGCATCTTCCTAACCTCGTCTGTCGCCGCGACCCTCACGGGCATCCACAACCACGCGCTCTACGCCGGATCCAAGGCTGCCGTCGAGGGCTTCACGCGCGCCTTCTCGGTCGACTGCGGCGAGAAGGGCGTCACTGTCAACGCCATTGCTCCCGGCGGCGTGAAGACGGACATGTACGACGAGAACTCGTGGCACTACGTGCCTGGCGGCTACAAGGGTATGTCTATGGACATCATCGACCAGGGCCTCGCGAACATGTGCCCTCTCAAGCGCGTCGGCTACCCCGCCGACATCGGCAAGGCTGTCTCGGCTCTTTGCCTGACGGAGAGCGAGTGGATCAACGGTAAGTTCTCATCATGGGCGGACCACCAGTTGTCCAAGTCGTTGCAGTAGATTGGGTAGAAGTAACTGACGAATTTGACTAGGCCAAATTATCAAGCTCACGGGTGGATCTGCCACTTAAGCTCCTGAATACAGTGGCATGAAGTGAAGTAAGTGGGTGGTCAAGCTTCAGAAGCTACGTCTCTTTTTGTTCTGATTCTGCGGACTTGTTGTTTTCGGAAAGGAGAGGGCTTTGCTCATATATATGGATGGAGGAAAGCCACGTATGAGTATTTGGCATGACGATATACGCAATACACGGTTGATGGCGCTTTGAAATCTCGTGACACTTCTGCTATGACGCCTTGATTCTCAGTATTACTCCACAACCTCAGTATGATATTCCAGATGCCGATGCTGCAGAAGCCCCGCGTATTAGATCATGGTGATGGTGAAATCCTTTTCACCCAACGGGATCAGAGCCCCTTATTTTTCCTAACAGTCACCTATTCCGGCGTTATCTAGAGCTAGGGCTACCCATTGCTCACACCAGGACTTGTCCGTCAGAGTCAAGTTGGAGCTCACGAAACGCTGCTGTGCTTAGTGGTTCCCATCTATATTAGAGATGCGAGTCGATGCCTTCATTTTCACAGACTTATTCATTCCAACTCAGTTGTAGCCATGTGGAGATACGAGCTGCGAGAAATGAGACAATACCTGAGCCGGCCTCGATATGGCAGGGGTCGATACGCCCGGCGAAGTTTGACTTCCACCATGATCGTGACTCGGCCTTCGCGTCACTGGCGACAACGAAGGCAAGGGTCTATCTCACACAGCACTGGCCCAAAACTACACTGAATCCCGTTGAATAAATGCCAGCCAGGCCTTGGAGTCTCTATCCGCCCCTGGATCTATGCTCCCATGACTGCAACGGTCACAGTAAACTTGCCTTGAAAATGGGCTATCATACTCGATGTCCAAAATTTACGGTCTTCAAGAATTATATGCGATATCATGACCGCACAAGAGCACCATTAATACGAATACTATAGGGTCCATGGCCAGGTCATTTCCGGGGTATTTTGGTCTTTTAATTACTCGGCCGATTCCGTTCTTGACCCGCTTGCCCGTTGCGCCTGCTAGCCACTGAGCTTGCACCAATGCCTTTATTTTATAAAAGAAAAAGGGGAGCGTAGCCTTATATACGGAGACTTCTCAACTTCCTAACAAGAAATCAGCCCTGATACGGGTGAGATCGTAGGGAAGAGCAGCACGCAGGACGCCGTTACGCGAACTACATATGAGGTATAAATAGCAGGAACCCAAACACAGAGCGTATGTTTGGTAGCACAGTTTACGGTAAAATACCCTTCGTAGGATTGGAGGATTTGCTGAGGAGCTAAGAGGTTGCATCAAGCCTCGTCCATCTCGCGGCGGAACGAGCGGGACGGTCTTATATTTGGACGTATATATCTCACAAACATTACGGCTTGGCCTTTGGGAAAGAGCCCAATGGCACAGTGGCAGTGCAGAATGACAGCACTGCAGCGGTTCGCGCTGTGTAACCACGACTTTGCCTAGTGTAACACCTTCGGGAGATGGACTTCCTCTTATATGGGGCAGGACTCAACTTATAGCCGTGGTAAAGGCCAGAGCTTGGTCACAGCGATAAGACTAAGGGACTTTTCTTTATAGATGAGTAGAGAAGCTACACCGAGGTCTTTAACCCGGAAACTACCCATCCAGTTTTGCTGTCCTTTGCGTTTTATTTTGCTGTTTTGTTTTGTTTTTTTTTTTTTTCTTTTCTCGGAACGTGATTATGCCATTGCGGCTTGTATATGATCGCGTATATTACTGCTGGAATCCAATTGGATGAAATTGTAAGGTAGAGCGGAAAGCGGTGGGAGAATTCGGGGTGTTAAAGGCGCAGTAAGTAGTGAGTATATACAATAAATGTGCTATGGTATTTCCAGTCACAACGGCGGCAACAGTTCTAGAGCCGTCCCTATTCCGGGTGATGGTGACACCCAGCGTATTGAATGCCAGCGCAGGACGTCGTCCCGCCCAGCCGGATGTGGGGTTACAGGGACCGCCCAGCGGGATCGTCCATAGCAGGGATCCCCTGTCGACGGGCCTGGCCAGCGTCACAGTGGTTATGGCGCCCGGAACCTCAACAAGAAAACTCCGTGGGTCGCAGGTGTCCGCCGAGGGCACTCGGAAGCCTTCCAACGGATATGCGACCGCAAGCCCGCTGCCGAGAGAGACCTACCAGAGCTGTGCAAATCTAAGGAAACGGGAGATGTCACGCAAACTATCCGGATCCGACCTCTCTGTTTACTTCGAATACCAAGATTGTTTGCGCCGGATCACGGCCTTTCACCAAGCACTTATCACATCTCTGATGCAGACAAAAACATCCATCATCCCCAGCAGTAACCCCTCTTTAGCGTTTAGCCAGGCAATTATCGTACCAATTCGGTGCGAAGAAAGTCCGGTTCCGCTCCTGGATTTATATTGCTCTTCTAATATGCGTGCTTATCCGAGCCTGAATAACAATCCGAGGTCATCCATCCCACCCAGCTTTCGGACCCAGGCACTCGTTCTTTCTCGCCGTACGTCTGCCGACCGGAAAGGGCTCGCTCACTAGATCTTTATTCGCGTAATGGGCATCCGGCCTCGTGTTCCACTCGAATCCGAGTCCTCTGTTCGCATCGCGATATTGCCTCCAGCCGGGCCACATGATCGGCGTCCCGCTTCGACTACCAGGGAGATCCCTGTCAGGTCGCGGCTCCGGCACCCGCCGACCAGGTCCCCGTCCCTGTGTTCCCCACTCAATTCACCGGGACATGCTTCGCATGTACGAGGCATCAGTAATATCATGCCATATTTAGATGCGCACTGCTGCTGCGAGGGACATTAAAAGTGTCATGTGCCAACCCGGCGGGTAATATGCAGCAGTTGGGAATGATAACGTACGTGGGATACGGAGCAACCGCACCTTCGGGCTTGTTCTAATTTTGGCATTGCGAACAGGTACCAAGAGGCAAGTAGTATCATGCCTTGAGCAACCTCAACGGCCGCCCGGCAGGTGCTACCACAGTTCCAGCTCCTCTTTCCTACATAGCGCTCGCGACCACAGCTTCCTTTGGAAGAAGATCCCCACAAGCTACAACTACGGCGTATTTCCCACGGGCGAACAGTTGCGCCAAAGCATGAGCAGTAAGTTTCGCAAAAAGCCTTATAAACATTATCCTATCTTTCATATAACAAGTATCCGAAAACACCGTGCCATGAGCCACTAATAGAAGAACCGTATTATACCTCCACCGCATCAGTTATACCATACCGCCTGCCCATACCGCCTGCATCCTCTTGACAGCCTCCATCGTGGCCCCCCACGTCCGGCTGACGTGACCCACCAGAGCCAGATTGACCTCGGCGTCGTCGGAAAAGTTAGTGCAAACATCATGGAACAGGGTACAGACCTCTCGCAGTCTCTCCAGCTCCCGAGAAAGAATCTCCGGTTGTAGTCTCTCATGTTGTTGGCTCCTGGAACCGGAATTGCGCCTCTGAAAGGACGTAGGGAGCAAGTCCCCTGGCCCCATCTTGTTCGCGCCGTCAAGATGCAATTGCGCAGCGGTCTTGTAGGTTCCCGCTATCTTGCTCAAGATCGTTGCTATCAACATGACTGTCGTGGGTGTTCCGGACCGGTTCGTGCACCCAGGGCAGGATAGAAGCGCTGCACAGGACTCGACGGCTTTTCTGTTGAGCAGCAGGGTCGTGTCAAGTGAGGAAGCCGAGAACCCGTTGTGTAGGCCGTGGAGCGCCTGCAAACAGGAATTAAAGCAGCTGCACGTATGGTCGGGCGCCGTAGCTATGGGGCGCTGACGGCGATGTGGTATATTTGGAGTGCCAGCCGGACTAGGAAAGTAGTTGGACATCATGCTGGCTGGTGATGAGCTGGAGTCGAATTGTTGGGTTCCGTGAGGAGATCCGTTTGCTAGAGCCGCCCATGGTGACGACAGAGACGTTGATGACTCGCCATTGGTGAATGACAACGCCATATTTCCATGACACATTGGGACCTTGTCCACGAACGGCAGCGTTCGAGTTTCTGTTTCCACAATCCAGGGCGACATGTCCGTGCCGTACGCCCCCATTTCTGTGTCGCGCATATTGTTGTCGAAACCGCACATGGCAGCCCCATGAAAAGCAGGAGATTCCTGACTTATAGACGGACTTAAGTTCGGTGGTGTATCCCACCCATTGCCGAGACTGTACAATTCCATAGGCGTCACATAGCCTTGATACATAACGTGGGAATCCTCCGGAAGACCTGCCGCATTCGGGGAGAGCGGACCACTTTGTCGGGTGGAACTGTGAGAATCCATCCTCAGTTTCCCCGACCGACTAGAAGGTGAGTATCGGCACTCCAGCCCACATGCTAAGCATCTAGAGCATATGGGTCTCGCCTTGGAACATTTGACCTTTGCAGTGAAGCATCCGTCGCACGATGCTCGGAGGCGTGGTTGGCGTGGTTTGGAGCTCGAGTGCGCGTCTGCCATGGCGTGAGACTGTCCTAGGCCTTAAAGCGAAAGTTTAGACAAAGTCTATGGAAATAACTGGAGTGAACTGGCGAAGAAGATTGGAGGTGATGAACTACAGGTATGATAAAGAGCGATAACATTGACGGCATATATATACCCAGAAGCAGAAGAACAGTACGCACTAGCGACCCTGACGCAGGAACAGACTATGCAGTGAAATGGGGGATAGCACAATGGACACTCACCTTCGATGTGGAAAGTCGTACTAAAGCTAATTAAGCAATACAGGAGCTGGAGACGGGATGTGTAGGGGCCGCCAGCCAGATACGAATGCATGGAGCGGAAGCGGCTGCATTCTCTGGTAGCGTATAGGGTCGGATGGAATAATACGGGACCACGGGGAAAGCAAAACCCACAAGACATGGACGGGTCTGAAAGGATACCTCAAAGTGGCAGAAAGAAACCGGATAAAAGCGCCAGGTGGGAAGGCTTAAGTCCCGTACCTGAATTCCGGCCCGGAGCACAGTATTTTCTGGGGAAGACGGTCATCACCGTGGCTGACCCCGGTTATTCAAGTTCCGGGCCTCAGAGGACAAGTCGTGATCTCGCATCTTTTGTCGCTGCGTGACTTGGATGTTAGAAAGAGCGGTCTCGCGACCGGCTCTCTCACCTTAGCTCCTCTAGAGAGCCACGATATCTTGAAGAATGCTGGCGATGTGCGATGTGCGCTCTGCCCGCGGCGACTTGCGCTGTGTTACGAAAGGATCTCGTGTTCAGCCCCCGCAGCCGCGCCTGTTCTCAGCCCGCCCCGGGCTTATTCCCCGGCAATGCGCGGTTAGTAGCGAGCGAGCCCCTTGAAGCACCGGGACGCCGCAACTAGCAGCGAGACCTGCGAGTCACGGAGGCGAAGCCGGTCGCAGAAAAAGGTGTTAGGACTTCCGTGTCGATCAAGGTAGACAGCATCGGAACTGAAGAAGAGAGATGTTGGATGCGAAATTGAGCGATTCTAAAACGCTCTTGATCCTATTTTTTCGAGTAAAACCGAAGTCCGAGGTCCCGCTACAGATGCGGATAGCATAACGGCTTTCTGAGGATTACAATCGAAGTCGGAGGCTTTCCTGGCAAAAATACGCCGGCACCGCTTGCCGCCACTCCGCAGACTGCATCATCGCTCCTTCCCATGATTCAAAATCCAATGGCGTACCTGCAGTCGCGCAGCTTATACGGAGGTACCTCTGGATTTTTTTAACCCAACTGCTACCGCGAGTATTTAGATGCTGAGTACCAGATGTATGTAACCAAAGCACGTGGCACCGGATAGCGGGCGCGACTTGGGCGGCTTAGCCTGCCTGTCGTCCCGGATGAAGACCTGCCGCCCTCTGCAGCGTTACTAACAAGCCCAAATGGCATCCTGCAGATATCTGACGGTGAGTCTCCAATTTGTGGTTGTGTTCCACCTACATATACGAGAACGCCACTAGACGGTGGAAAATAACACCGCCAAAACCAGCTGTGAATGGCGACGAGCTTTGGTTAGTGTTTTCTTCTGTTCGTATTGTCCAAGAAAGGCCAGTTATTAGTAGTCTATAACACCCAGTCGATTAGTCCCTTGATGTGGGTGAATTTGGGGACGGACAACCCCACGGGGCGGCTCTGACTCTGATTGCAGGCGTATACAAGAGGATTACAATGACAATATTCTGGGGCTCAGCTCGCTCGACCCCGCCTTCGATTTTTCTGCAGTCAGTCACCGTCAATACGCAGGCGTGTCTGTGAAAGGACTCCGTGCTTCCGGAAGAGAAGGGGAGCGCCACAAGTTAGATTTTCTTTTTTTCCCCTTTAGGTGGGGGGCTTGGGTGGGGTTTGGTGGTTAGTAGAGGGGATTGTGTTGCGGTTTCGAAACTTCGTATATACAAAAGACCAGCTTCCAAAAAAAAAAAAAAAAGATAGGTACACAAGAATACACACATAGAAGGTAAGACATCCCCAACCGCCATCACATGCAAATGCTTAGTCAAATGACACGGATGGATAGCCTGCCCCGACAGTCCGGGACGGTAGTAACACTCCTGCGCCAACCTCGACTGTATCCGGCACACCGGAAGCAACAGCGTACGCTTGGCGCTAAAGCAATCTAGGACTGCCAGCCGCGTTCGCGGGAGAGCTCGTACCACCAGTTGCGGAACATCCAGCCGTCGAAGTCGGTGATCTCGCCCGCGGAGCCCGCAAGCATGATGAAGTTCTCGATGCCGCTAGGGGTCCAGTCTACACTCGTTAGCAAACATCCTTGAGAATTCCAGATTTTACCTTTCATTTCATTCGAAGGGATGGAAGAGAATGAAATAGAATCGTACCGTAGACTACAAGAGCCGCTCGTGTTAGTCGAAATCCATATTACTCTCAAGAGAAGCAGGAGACGGCTCCTAGAACTTACAGTCATCAAGGCCGTAGGTATGTCCGATCTCATGCAACAGAATCTGGATGTTCTCCAGGTCCAAGCTCTCCAGCAAGTACTCCGAGCCGATTCTCTGGCCCCAGTCACCTCCCGCACCGCCGCCCATGCCGTCCGTCAGCCACAGCGAGTTGTCGTAGTGTCGCTCCGCGCCGCCCGCGCATCCGCTGTAGTCATTGTCGTGGTGGAAGAAGCGCCCGCACGCCTCAGCGCACTGCGGGATACCCTCGGCGTCCACGTCGGTGTACACATCGATGCCGTCCGTGGAGCCTTCCAGGAGGGACTCGTTCTTGACGGCCCAGCCGACCACCGCCACCGAAACCTCCTGGAAGGGGAAGTTGTCGAAGCCGTAGGCCCATTCGAACCAGCGCTGGTACTGCTCATGGAGGACCGAGGCGATCTTGGTGCGCTGGTCCTCGCTGACAGAGGTGTCTGACTCCCACCTCACGCAGACGTTGACGTGGCTAGTACACAGGGACGCTTTTAGTACACACTCTCGTTCCTATTGCAGTCGAATTCGGTAGGAGGAGGGGGAAGGGGAAAGGCCATGGGCGTACCCGTCGTTATCGATGAGCTGATCCCAGCCATAGTTCTTGAACCCGAACAAGCCGTCGGTGTAAGTGTCAACGCAGTGATCCCAGACTTCCTGCAGCGGTGTCGCAAGGTCAGACGGCGGTTCCCATCCCGACTGGCGCTTCGCGGGGCGGTTCCACCGGCTGGTCGAGCGAGTATTGGCGGGCGAGACGCCCTGACCCCAGACGGAGCCATCAAATTCGGATGTGGTGGAGAGGTCGAGGGCCGAGGCGCCAGCGGCCAGGGCGAGGAGAATGGTCTGCGACTTGGGCGACATTTTGAAAGATCGGAGGGATTTGAAAAATAAGAAACGAGTGGGAGACGATAATGAGTGGCTATACAGGCTGCGAAGACCGGCTTGGGAGAGGGGAAGCTACATCCGGCATCATGAGAGAGAATTCAGACAATATAAACATCATTATATCAGAATGCCAATTCGCTGTGGTCGTTGGACCGCTTTCAAAATCCCTGAGAGCACATCCCTACCCAACCCCACTGATCCGCGCCTCTCCCAGATCGGACGAATCCCCGAGCTCCGGCCCCACATCGCCGGCGCCCCTCCGGAGCAAGAAGACATGTGATTGGTGGAACGCCCAACTCGAAACGCGCAGGGATTCTCCGGGAGGTCCTTCGCCAGAACCGCAAATTGCAGGGACTGGCCCCCTTTGCGAAAATTTCAGTTGCCAAGTATGTAACATGAGGGGGGCCATTGGGGCGTCAGGCGCGTCAGGTCCCACTGTCGTGGTTCGTGCGGCTCGTATCGTTAAACGTTGGGGAGGGGGGATGGGACGACTTCAAGTCGTGTTTGCACATCTAGGTGCCTTTGATGAAGATCAGTCTGTGTCAGTGGTGTTGAAGGCCGAGACTCCTCCACCTTTGGCGAGATATTCTCCGCCAGATACCTGAAATCCTGGCCCTACTTCATAAAATGAGGTGATACCAGGCATTGCTACATGCTTCTGCATGTTCATACACCATGATAATAGCGTGTGCCCTGGGAAGAACCGCAGATTCACAGTGCAACTGGAGGCTCGGATCGCTCGTCACCCGCGACACTGAGCCCATAAAATAAGACGGAAGGTAACTTAACGAACAAACTTCTAGATTAACTACATACCAAGGGTGACAATCTGGTCCCGTTTGTTCCAAGCCCAATCTAGCAACCTCCTCCCAAAACGAAGCTCTATGAGGCCCCATCATCGTTTACGCAGGCTCAGAAAAACAGAAACTAAAGAAAACGGTAGGAAATTGGGAAAAAAAAAAAATCCAATCCTCAGCGCCGGTGATTAAGTTTCCCCCAAAAGCTTACACCTCTCCTTGAGTTCTGGACGAGCGGATGAGAGGAGTGCAGAACGAGTGGCGTCGCCCGTTTATCCCGAATACAAAATAGTAAAACGCAAGGAGGCTTAAGGAGTGACAGTGAACGAGATACAAAACGATGAATGCCAAAAGAGAGAAGACCGTCACGTCTCCGTGACGGCTTCCCGAATGAAATCACCCAACATCCTCGCCTATTCCACGTCAGTGCTCAACTCCGCAACAATGCTTCCTCAGGAGAAGAAACTTACATAGTCACCATGCATCATGGTAAAGTGGTTCCCAGGCATGTGCCTCGTCCGGAACTTCGAATAGTCGAGATACTCATCCCAGCGGTTCGGTCCAAAGTCCGTTCTATTTTCCAACAGGAACAGCGCGTGGCCCGTTGGGTACGGATCCGGCCGCGGGTCGGTCGGGAGCTTACACACACCGTCCTCACACCAGATGGCCATCACGCGCGGGCACTTGTCGTCGGGGATAGGCTCCGCCGTGTAGTTGCTTAGCGCCGTGACCGCAGCCGCGAAGTGCGGAAGCAGCCACTCAGGGATCTTCTTCGCGGACTCACCCTCGTCCTCGCCCAGGAGCCCGATGCTCGCGAACCACGCATGCAGGCTCTTGGGGAGCGGCTCGATGGTCACAGGGCACGGCGCGTCGATGATGATGAGGTTGTCGACGGTGTCTCCCGCCTTGATGAGCTGGTTCACCATCTCGAACGCGATGACGCCGCCCGCGGACCAGCCTGCCAGCGAGTAGCTGCCATTCGGTTGCCGCCTCTTGATCTCCGTGATGAACTTCTGTGCCATACCGTACACTCCGCACTTGAACTCCTCGGGCGTCTTCATGAAGGGGGAGAAGAGGCCCCAGACAGCCCAGTCAGGCCCGATGTTGCTGATCTCCTTGTAGCTTGTTGCGCAGCCGCTGCCGTCGGGGATCATGAAGAGGTTCTGAGTAGCCGTGCGGGTACTACCCTGCATGAGGACGCTGGTGGCCTTGCGGTGGGGGTAGCTGTCGATGAAGGTGGCTGGCCTAGGGGGCTTGGTGATGGTGGCCGTGGTGTTACCCGGATGAGTGTTGATGATGCGGGGCGGGCGGGGCGCGGTGGGCTTGGCAGACTCAATTACCGTCTTCGCCGTTTTGGAGGGAGTGGTGGAACTCTTAGCATGCTTCGGTGCCGCGGGCTTGGGGCGCGGTCCAATTCCAAGGGCCTTCTCCACGGCGAGAAGAGAAGGATTGGTCGTGAAAAGATCAGACGGGATGTCTTGGCCTGTCTTCTCGCGGAGGGTTCCAAGGATGGACAGGCTCATGAGGGAGTCCATGCCTAGGGCAGCGAGATCTGGGGCGGCGACTATCTCCTCGACATCCACCCCCATCTCTCCAGAAATCGTGCTTCGCACAATCTCCTGAAGATCACTGGCAGCCTCACCTCCCTTGACTGAGCCACTCTCACTCTCTTCGAGAGGAGTGGTAACATTGGAATCAGATCCCATGTCAGGCGTGTCAGAGTCGGACTCAGTAGAGTTGGACTCGCCCGAATCTTGAGAGACAACACTATCCTTCCTGTCTGGCGATTCAAACTGTTCAAGATACTTTTTGAAAGCCCCAATCGTGGGGTGGTCGACAAACGCATCCGAGTGGAGGTCAAGCTCAAGTTCCTCCCTGAGCCGCCCACTGACCGTCAAGGACATTAAAGAGTCGACACCAAGATCGGTGAAGGCGATGTTGTCGGCCAACTCATCGTGACTCACGCCCACTTCTTTGGCAAGAATATCTAGCACGCTAGACACGACGGAGCCAGATAGCTTAGCGTTGACCGTGCCAATATTGGCAGAGGTCACCTGCTTGGCCTTGTTCTGGCTTACCGCACGCCTGGCCTTGATCGGTGCAGGAGTTGCCGCCTTCTTGGCCGCTGGTGCGGCGGGGGCACCACCAGCTGCGCCCGAGACAGCCTTCCCACGCGGGGGCAGAACCATGTTGAGAACTTTGCGAGGGATCGCCTGGAACTTGATCTCCCCTCCGACACCGACAATGCGGTCGCCATCAAAGATGTAGGCATCACCTGCCATGATCTTGGTCCCCTTGACGGGTTGCATGCGGATATAAGACCTGTAGCTCTTGGACCTGTCAAGCTTCTCCGCGAACTTGAGAGAGCCCCAGCCATGTGAGATGTAGACCTGCTCTCTCGAGTCGACAGCATCGGTTCCATTGATTATAAAACCGGATATATGACAGCAGCTGTCGATCCAGAACGGATTGAAGAAGAAGTTTTCGTCCTTCTCAGACGTCTGGAAGACGATCTTCGCGGTTGCTTCGCAGGTGCCGCTGTCGAGGATCACCTCGTCCATGCCTTGGTATATCTTGTCATAATCCACCAGAGCCGTGAAGAGCTTGTACGCGAGACCCCTGCCGATCTTGGAGGCCTTTCCGGCCTTCTCAGCCTCCATGAGGAACTCGATGCGGGATTTGATCAGGTAGTTGACGCGCTCAAATTCCTCCAGCCACTTGTCCGGGTCATCGTAGTAGGCCTTGCAAGTGGCATGTTCTGTCTTCTTGCCGCCTTCGGTAGTGTGCCAGGTTAGCTCCGCATAGCCCTCGGCCGCATTGCACTTGGCCGTGCACCGAAGGATGTGGGCGTCAAGGGTATCATCAAAGATTAGCGTCTTGGGCACCTCGACATTGGAAACGTTGACTCCGATCTTTTCAGTGCCGGGACGGAGGAGCTTGTACGCGTGATCGCAAATGGTCATTGCCATGTCAGCATAGAGGGTAGATGGAAGAAGGGGTGCTCCGTTGACGAGATGGCCGGTGACGACCGCTCGCGTATCTTCCCGAGAAAGGTTGGTCTCGGTCTCGATGATGCAGACGTCGCCCTTGATCTCTTCTTTCGTGACAGAGTGCACCGAGGTGGTCGAGAGCTTCGACTTCGCAGGCTCGCTCTCAGCGAGCGCCTTGGCAGCCCCCCTGTTTTTGGTCAAGCACCAGTCACCCTCATACTGGAGCCAATAGTTCTTCTCATCGAACGAGTAGCTTGGCAGGTCGAGAAGCCGGAGGGATGAGTCGAAGTCCTTGTGGAACTCGTCCCAGTCAATGTTCAGACCAGCACTGTGGAGAGTGCAAAGGCTGGAGCTGAGGACCTTGTAGGTGGCCTCGTTCCGCCGCAGCGTCGGGACGGCGATCGTGGCGCCCCCAAAGGCGGCCTTGGCCATGTTCGCACAGATAGGATGGGGCCCAACTTCAAGCCACACGGTCTTCTCATCAATGGCCCCAGCCTCCTGCGCAGACACGAGCGCTCCGAGAATGTTGACCGATTCTCTGGCATGGTTGCGGAGATACTGAGGATCGACGGACTTATCTCCGAGAAGCTGCCCGAGCAGGGGAGACATGACAGCAACGGTCGGCACCTGGAACTTAACCGACTGCGCGAGCCTCTCGAAGGCATCCAGTATGGGATCAACTTGGGCAGAATGGAAGGCGAAGGGTACCCTCAGCTGCGTGCACTTGAATCCAGCAGCGTCAAGCTGTTTGGCCGCATCGCCCATCTCCTCAGCTGTGCCACTCAGGACGGTTTCCCTAGGGCCATTAATACAAGCAACATTGATCGTTTCTCCCACGGTGCCAAGGGCCTCCTTGACTGCGGCAACGGGGCCTTGTACAGCAAGCATAGCGTGAGTTCCCTCGGTACACATGCTGGTCAGAAGCTGTGCCCTCATTCCGACGAGATAGATAGTGTCGCTGGCAGACAAGACGCCAGCCATGTTAAGAGCAGCATACTCGCCGAGTGAGTGGCCGAGAACTGCTCCGGGTCTGATACCCCAGGAAGTCCAAAGCCTAGCAAGGGCCATCTCAAAGCAGCATAGGCCAAGCTGGACGACAACCGGCGACAGTTTTTGAACGTCCGGCTCACTGCCGTCGATGAGCGGGAGGAAGGAGGGGAAGCCGTGGACAAGTGTAAGCTGGTTAAACTCGTCGATAGATTCGCGGAAGATTGAATGATGAGCGTAGAGGTCCTTCCCAAGCCCAGCATAGTGAGAACCTTGTCCAGTGAACAGGAGCACGACCTTGGGCTGCTCGGTAGAGATGGGCACGAAATTCTCCTTCAAACGATCCTTGATCAAGGTCTGGGCCTCAGTGAGATCGGATGCCGAGACGTTCATGCGCCAGTAATGCTGAATGCGGCGAGCCGTGGTGGTATAGGCGACATGAGACACTGGCGTATCTGGGTTGGCCTCCATCCAAGATACCAGTCTCTCAGCGTTGCGGATCATGGCCGACTTGGACTTGCCCGTCAAAGCAATGACATGGTGGGTACGCGGGTCAGAGTCCGCAGGCCTGTTCTTCGGTGCCTCCTCCAGCAACAGGCCGGTATTTCCACCAGCCGCACTGAAGTTGTTCACGAAGACCTTCCGGGGCTTTCCATCCGACCGCTTGAATGGTGTCAGGTGGAAAGCGATGTTGACGTTCCTCTCAGAAAGGTCGGTCGGGAAGCCCTGGTTTATCTGTTTCTTGATCCCGACATGGGGAGGAATAGAATTCTTCTGGAGCATCATGAGCACTTTGATCAGAGCGGTGACTCCAGAAGCCGCTTCTCCGTGGCCTACGTTGCTCTTCACAGCCCCGAGATAGAGCGGTCTGTCACTGGGTCGCTTTCTCTCCGCTGGTGCAAACACGTCGGTGACACTGATCATCTCAGTGCCATCGCCAGCCTGAGTGCCGGTTCCGTGCATCTCCACGTAGTCGACATCAATAGGGTCAACGCCCGCCTCATCGAGAATCGCCGTGGAGAGCTTCGACTGTGTTGGGCCGTGAGGATGGGTAATGGAGATGGCATCGGCGGAGTGGTTCGTAGAAGTGCCAAGGATGACGCCCAGGACGTTGTCCTTGTCGGCGACGGCATCGTCGAGTCGCTTTACAATGACAGACGCACAACCGTCTGCTCGGCAATAGCCGTCGGCGTCTTGATCAAACGTCGCACATGGGCCATTCTTGGAAAGAAACTGACCCCTGCTCAGCCCGGAGAAAATATCGGGGTTGGTCATGCAGGAAAGCCCACCGACAATAGCCGTATCGCATTCCTTCGCCCACAGAGCCGTACAGGCAACCTGAAGTGCGGCAGCGCTAGAAGAGCACGCGGTGTCGATGTTGAGACTCGGTCCACTGAACCCTAGGTGGTAGTTGATTCTACCAGGTCCAAAAGCCCTGACTCCACCAGTGATGTAATAGGTGTCAACCTCCTGCGCCGCGTTGATTTCTCGCCAGTCATCGGAAGTCTGGCCGTAGAAGGTCCCTATCCTGTCGAGACGAGTTGAAGGAGTCCTGTTTGGAACGTATCCGGACATCTCTAGTGCTTCGTACGCGGTCGTGAGAGCCATCCTCTGCATAGGGTCCGTCTGGAAGGCTTCGCGGGGAGACATGTTGAAGAACCTAGGGTCAAAGAGGCCGGGCTCTTCAATCCAGCAGCCATAGGGCGTATGGCTGGTGTTAATTGCCTTTCCAGTGGGGTCAACGTGCGTCTCAACGGGGAAACGGTCCTTCGGCACTACCCTATGAACATCAAGGCCCTTTGCTAATAGTTCCCATAGCTTCTCATGGCTAGCTGCGTCGGGGAAGCGGCCAGCCATGCCAACAATAGCCAGCTTACACTTGCCCAGTTGTGGGCCATGGTTCCCGATGTGGGAGCTAGGGCGCTCCCCGGTTATGAAGTCAGCCCGCCTGATGACGACGTCCAGAGTAGACCGGCTTTTGATGAGCTTTCCTAGGGTATCCGCAGCATGTGTTGGTCCGTACGGAATAATGAGGCACGACTGTCCCTCAAAGCTCCGGGCCACCTCGGCGCAGTTCTGGAGAGTCTTCTGGAACTGGATAGGCTCGTTAAGACATTCCCAAACCACAGTTCTTAAGAGAGACCTCGTGTCCGCGTTCGAAAGCCGCAACCCAGTTGATGACATGACAACTGACCTCGGTTCCGCGTCCTCAAGCACCGCAGCCATCTCCGGAGAGTCAAGCCGAAGAATGGCGTCGATGTCAGTGGCCGAATGCAGGTGTGGCGCATGGTAAGGGCCATAGACTGGGATTGAGACAGGCTTGGAGTTGAGCATCCCTTGCTCAGAAAAGGTCTGGAGCGTAGATGGGGGTCCGGAGACAGCAACGCTGGAAGCAGATACGGCGCTAACGTAAACACGGCTGGCCAGGGGAGTATTCTGGTACAAATTGGTTACGTTCTGGTCCAGATATACGCGAAATGGGCGATCCCGGAGAGACTTACATTAGAAACATGGAACTTAGAGATGGCGTTCTTCGCCTCTTCTTCTCCAGCACCGGGAAAGATCACAGTCCAGGACTCTGATCTTGACAAAGCGGGATGCAGCCTCTCTGATAAAGAGTGGACATAGAGTCCAGTTCTGAATGCTATCAGGACCGTCTGTACGGCGAGCGGAATCAACGTCGAAACGGTGGGTGTAGACGAGATGGCCGCAGCCGAGAGAAGGCCAGTGCAGAGGCCAACCATGTAAGTCCGGTCATGGCTCGTCCAATCCTCGGGCTCTTTTTCGACTCGACTAAATGGATGTCAGCAAAATATCCAACCCAACACGCTCATTAAACAGGAGGGGGATCGAGCTTACTCGATGTGATGAGCTATCTGAGCGATGCAGAGCAGGGCACTATCGATTCCCGGGTGCTTGATGCTCTGGGCGTGGTACTTCTCATTGAGCTGATAGAGCGTCCTGAAGGTAGGTATATTGGCACGCTCAAACTTTGGGAGTCTGTCGACCTCCTCTTTCAGTGCGTAGGATGCACGCTCGAGGAAGGCCTTAGCCAGGATGCTCGGGCATCCTTGACGGCAGAACTCTGCAAGGAACGCATGGGTATCCAATGACTGATCCCCGAAAAGGAGGAACGCTATCTTGTCGGTCATGTTGGAAACATGGACAGAGCGGGTCGGCGTGGGTTGTTCAGGGAGCTCCGTTGCATGGACAAACATCCGGGAGGTTGGACTTATATATCGACAGGGGGCGAAAGACTAGAATGCTACACAATGGCCTGGTTGGGCTCAAGGGTCTCTCGCCCATGGCCAAAAATATCCAGCCCACCCGTGCAGGAGCCGTCCTTCCGCAAGACTGCCATAAGGACCATGTCACTATAACGGATGTCTAAGTGAAGAGGGTGTGTGTCTGCGCCAAGGGCGGAAGTAGCAGGAGGACACCCCCCCCCCCACACCCCCCTGCTCTGCCATCAGCCTACGTTATGTCCGAGCTCTCATCTTTCGCTTGGAGAGTGGAGTCCAGACTTCACGCCAACACCTCGGTGACCGAAGCTCCAAAGTGGTGAGATGATAAAGCTTCCTGATGTAGGCCGCATTAGCCCAAGTCCAATGTTTTAGTGTACATCTGCACACCCCCGGGGCGCAGGGGTGAGCAAGCGGCCAAGCCCGGCGGAAGAAAAGAGAAGGAGAAGAAGAGGAGGGGGGGTATGAGAATACGAGGTCTCAATACCAAGACCCAAGGCGACGGGAAACACCCCCCCCCCGCACCGCGAGTTTCGGCGAATGCAACGCCATGTCGACGTCGATGAGGAAAGGCCAGCAGAGAGTTCAAGATGCAGAAGTCCCTAGGTCGCGGAGGATGATGTCCATCAGAGTCAAGGCCCCATATATTCCGGTGCTCCGCTATCTCCTTAAGGCATGCATTTGCCTGTGTTCGACAGGAGCGAGATGGTAACGATGATGTGTAGATAGTGATATTCCTAGGCGCCCAAGCCTCCCGGGTCTGATATTTTTGACGAGGAGTCCGGGTCCACAAACCAGGGAGTGCGGCTGGATGGCATAACCAGCCGCCGCTCGTATAGCCACCAAAAATACATTATCAAAGTCATCCGTACAACTAAAAATGGCTGGAAGATTCTCGCGAAGAAAGCCAGGTCAACCAAATAGGGCTGGGGTGTAGCAGAAGCCACCTTCTCTCGCACTCCCACTTGGCAGGAGCTGTATCGGAAGACACGGCAAATGCCTACATCAGCAGAGACAACCTGTCTTCTGGAGAATACAAACTCCTTTGACTAGACATGTGGTAGGATGTGTGGCTTGCGGACGACAATTGTGGGTCGTGGAAAGTGGGTGGTGGTGAGGAACTTTGTCCGGCCGGACATCCCCAATACCGGGGGCTAGGCGAGATGAGCCTTGACAAAGTGACATGCCTCGCGAGCCCACAAAACAATCAAGACACGCCCCCTTGGACCAATAACGAGTCGATTTAGCCGCAAAGTAACCAAGGGGATGTGCGAGAAGCAGAGAGTGGAATTGAAGCGCGGAGAGAAAAGGAAGGGCAGTGCCAGTCCAGCGCCATGGCTCACGAGTAGTGAGGGGCTGTGGAGGGAGCTATGTTTGTCTTGGGGGCCAAAGAAGCAGGAAAGATCGATATGAACCAACTAAGTACGTTTATCTCTTGATCTAACGGTAACACCACCACAAAAGGCAAGTTCGTGAAGTCCTATCCAAGCAGACTCATCGGGGGCTCGCCCTAGCATCTTGAAGGCCGTCCAATAGTCAGCGCCTGACCGGGATATTAAATTGGGCCGACCTAGCCTGAGGGGTCCGAAGTCATGTCAGACCCGATTATTATCCTTGGCGTTGCGGGCAGAGCGGGTAGAGTCTGCCCAGATATCATTGTCTTCCGTTGCCACGTTCGCGTTCATGAGAGCCGACCTCCTCAATACTATATCGCCCATGCACAGTTGGCCTCGGCCCTTTCTCAGGTGTCCAGCCAATGGAGTGACTTGCTTTTTTTGCCTTTGATAATACGAGGGGTGAGAGTTTAAGAGCGGGAACTAGCGACATTGCAGTGAGACACTTCCTCTGGCAAGTCGCAGAATCGTAGATGGTGAAGGGAGGTGGTCACGAGGATGTGGCCAGATGAGATCGCCGAGGTAGACTGCCCACCGAAGCAAAGCAGAGGATCACTGCGCTAAAACCAGGCGATTATATATCATGATTCTCCGCATCCGAGTAGACCGTTCCTCAGGCGCGGCTCCGGGTGGATTAGCGCTCGCTCCCTTCACTCGGTACGGACTTTCCGTATTGTAACGACGCGAGATCTCGTCGACGAAACTGGATAGGAAGAATAAATAGATGCCTGAAACTTTTCGCTCAGAGGCCCGAGGCGCACTTGCAGGGAGCAGGCCTCGGCGATGTCTTGGAGCAGCTAAGCAATCGCACGGCAATAGCTAGTATTGTGACTATGTCGTGCTATGCACAGCGAAGGTTGGTCACTGGCCCGTCGTTGAAGGATGCAAGATAGGACTCGCGATGAAGACACCGCTCGTGGTCGAAGAGAGGCGGAAGTATTGCCTTGCTAGTAGTAAAATGAGCTCGTACGTATGAGGTAAGAGAAAGCGTCGTCCGTCCCTATGGGCTGGATTACGAAAGGCTGGGAGGGACGACTCAATTGCGAGAAACGCTTAACTTAGGTGTTTCACAAGATGGGTTTAGCTGGTTCAGCGGCGGAAACTAAGTGGCGGCCCGCCGGAACCGCGTCCGCCGCAAAGCCACGAAGCGACATCTATGACATTGAGGAATCGAGAACCGTAATACCGGTAACGTTGCGATTGAAAATTTTCCCGGGAGGCGAGGGTATATCGGCGATGAAACACAGGCTGTAATAACTACACGGGAACCATGGCGGAAAGGCAGAGAGGTGCTAAGTTTACGGTCAAGAGGATGGAGGAGCGAGGGATTGCACGAGACAGAATGCGGGGAACGGCCAGCGCTAGGGAGGTGAGCTCGTGGGGTATTTGGGGTTTGATTACATAATAAAGCGGTGGCGGCTTACGGCGGTTGCTGGCAACTGTGGAGACCGCCCATCGACCCTCTTTGGGAAGTTCCCTTGCCGCCTCCGTTCCGGGAAACCACCTGGAGCTCGCTTTCCCAGACATGTGAGTGCCAGGGCTGACTAGACTGAACCAGTAATTTCCGATCATCAGATGTTGGCGATTCATATCCGACTACTATCCCTTGAGTCAGCTCCGTCGCTCCCGCTAGTTCGTCAGTCAGAGGTGCCGCTGGCTGGCCTCCCAGGAACTACGCTCAACGCACCCACCTGGGCATCGTCTGCCTGGGCTCTATTACCGTTACCTCAAGGACGCACCCTTCAACACCTCGTTCTAACTTAGCAGGAACCCTGCATCTTTAAGGATCCTAAGGCTGTATCCATTCAGTCCTCGAAGCTTCAAGCCAACTCACGTACATTATCCGATGGGGATATCCTTCAAGCTTCTAGAGAGCTGGGCCTGTGCTACAACTTGGCCCACAAGGCCCACAAGGCCCGCAAGGCCCTCAGTGCCCCTGTCCGCCTCCGAAGGCTTCCGATCCCAGCTGTGGTAGCCAGCCATATCCACTCCGCCGCGTCCTCGTTCTCCGAGCGAGCCATTCTCCCGCGGCAAAAAACTCGGTGGGTCTCCACGGGGGCTCCCGTTGCACAAGTGGCGTCTCACTAGGTCTGCTAGCGATATACTTTATATTGTTAGTCCAACCTCTCTCCTCATACCCAGGAAGTAGGTGAAGTAAGGCTGCCTCCTTGTCTCACAACCTGGACGGCCCCAACCTTTGGGCATGCATAGGCAAGATGAGGCCCCTTCCCCTATGCTTCCGTCGACGGTACTTCTGACGCAATAGCACGGCAAGGCGCCCTTTACATCAGGAAAGTTGTGATCCCGTTCCGGAGGGCTGATCGCCTCACAGTACCCAAGGGTCAATATCTTTTCACTTGTTCCGGGACTGAGCTTCTTGTTTCCTTCCCTTACCACGTATAAACACAGCGCCTCCATTCTAGCACTGCGTTAACGTTACCTTACTCGAATCGCATCCTCTCGTCGAAGTGGGGCTCAAGCTATACCATCAGCCTTTCCATCCGACCTCCGGAGGTCCGGAGGGCTATGGCGTGCCCAGGCTTCTCTGCATGCGTTGTCCAGGTAGTAACCCGGAATACTCTTCTCACAATATTAATCCCGCCGACATGGACCAGGTTCATTCCTGACTACCCGGTACGTCTTCCTCCTGTCTCATGACACCACAACACATACACACGCCCTCTACATATCCTCTTACGCGCAAATTTTCCGGGCCATCGCCAGGGGTTCGTTACAAACAGAAATGCTGTCCCCGGCCACGGCATACGCTGCGGCCAACGCCGTCCGGCGCCTATTGGCTTCTCCAGCTGGGGCCCGGAGACCACCCGTCTGCCATCCTATTCCGAGTTCACTGCGAGCCTCCTCCGCAGGGTCACAGTGCATCGCCACTAATGCCGTGAAACGGGGTTCTGCGGATACGAAAGCCGAGTCCTTTTGGTTCTTAGTACCCGTCATTCTCACCGTTGTTCGGGGCTTCTATTTCCAGCCCAGAGTGCCTATCAATATAGCGAGGACATGCAGGTGCTTGCCAGCGCACACGGCTTCCCTTTCCACCGAGGATTTCTAAAGCTGAGCTGTGCATCTGCAGAGTATTCTAAGCCTCGGACTTCTCCTTCTAGGTGAAGGCTGAGATTCGAAGTCCCACCCATGCAGTGACCTGTGTACTATGGTCTTCGATCTCGGTGTATCAAGGGAGAGGACAGCACCAGACTCCCCTTCCATGTTGTATCCTCCCTTCCTTGGTATCAGGACACAAGCACGAACGTCGAGTCGATCAACTCTCCTATCACCACTAACAATGGTAGTTCCCGGAACTAGGTTCCGAGCTCCTAGACTATGCGCCTTCTGAGACACACATCCTTCAAAAGTACTCACATGCTGTAGGCACGCGACGTTTCCTCCCAAGAGTATCCCAGGAATAAGGTCGTGGTAGAAGGCTGTGTTCCTGCCAGGAGTGGAAGAAACTGTTCCCGCGATCTTCGAATATCGTACTTCCCGTTCGTTCTGTTCCTCCTACTCTCCTTCCATGCCACATCTAGCTAGTTGCCAACTGTCTCTCATCTCCCTTCTTCGGCCCTACGTCGGGAAGTGCCATAAAGCTAATGCGAGCCACATGCGCCTAGAGCTATGTGCCGTTCTAAACTTCTCCCGGCCATCACTCGGCGATGCTACTTTTCGACTCCGTCCACTCCCGGCGCCTCCGGGACAAACCTACTTCCACAGTCGAAAGGTCCGTTTCCTTACGTGCAGGCGCCACGCGATGCGCCACGACCCTAGATACCAATGCATAACAGTGAACGCCCGCCGGGTCCCCTTCCCCCCACCCCCCGGCCCGTGCCATGCAACGGCTGACTGCGGCTAGATCCTCAATGGTTGAGGAACGTGCGTTACCAGACATGCCTGCATTGCGCTCCTGGTGAAGTCTCAGGCTCAAGAAGGAGGGTGGGCTAAGAGGGTGGCCACGCCGTTGGACGGCAAGCGAGGCTAGATATCATGGCTTGAGCTAGACGATAACGGGCATCCGTGGGGGATGTTGGCACCCTCGGGGTGCGGCTCAGAGCTCTATTTTGTCCGAGCCGGTCAGCTTACCTCCCAAGGGATTGGGAATGGGCCGGAGCTTACTCTACCAGATATGCTTATGCAAGGGATCATCCGTTCGCCTATCCCAGTACGCAGGCATCCCCCACGGGAGGGTCCACGGCTATGTTCCGCATCCATGACCAAATTAGGCCTATTAACGACTCCCAACATCCGACGCCCACAGAACGTGTCAAATGGGGATTTTGGTAGCGGGCCCTATTTCTACCTCTGAAAGTTCGTCTTCTTTCTGTGTCTATTCTCGCAAAGCGCCACTTCCTATACCTTCACCGGGTGAGGTCGATATTTGACCTGAGCAGCGATGGATGGCTTCATAGAGAAGCAGAAGAGCGAACACGCTCACTTTCCACGTAAGCTTCTTCCTACCAACCAAAGATTCGCCCACTTTAGCGGCTCCCACCGTGAGGCCGCCGTCGAGTCTCAGCCTCCTGCTGTCGGCCGCGTCATCTCCGTATGCATCCTACCGCTTGTGGGAACCGCGCACTGAGACGACACACAATGAGGCCTTCTGAGAAATTATATAGGTCCAAGGTCCCCCTCGTCACCTCGCGAATTAATAGTCATTTTTTTAAATGGTAATAATTATACAGGGCTGAGAATGGTATTTGTCTCGAAAAGATCAAAACGGCTGCTGTCTCCAAATTCTCGAGCCTGTCGTATGTCAATCCTGTCCATTCCTCTGTCGCTCACATGTCCTCATTACTTGCTACCAGATGACCTATTACCCATGAAATCAACCCTAGAACAAAACACAAAAGACCAAGAAGAATAACGCCATCCTAAGAAACGGAAGCAATCGCCTAAGAAGATCTAGACGGCGGGTCACCATCGCAGCTAAGGGGACAATACCCACCTCGACCCTCCAGACATGGGATGGGAAAGAAAGAAGACGACAAAAAAGGTCACAGAGCGCCATTAATACCGAAATAATATCTTCCCCGTAGACTGGGAGAACAAAACTAGATCAGCCTCCCGAACCTCGAGCGCCTGATGCGCGAGATCAGGGGCGGAATCCACTCCGCACTAACCCGCAAGTCAGTTTCCACGCTCCCCACATCATGTCCAAGGAATCAAAAGAAGAACTTACCCGGTATACTCTCGAGGCGGAGTATAATTGATACCTGTCGTGTCTAGTGGATCCTCGGTGTTGCCTGCTGCGTTCCCTTCGAACGGCACCCCAGCCGCCTTGCACGCATCGATATGGTCCTCCGGGATCGAGATATCTCTCAGCACGTCGGGCGACTCAATGATCGTCGCTGTCAGCCCCATCTCGACGTGCCACTCAATGTGGCAGTGGAACAGATACACCCCAGGGTTGTTGGCCTCGAAGCGCAGCACGGCGTACGACTTGGGGAACACGGCCACGGTGTCACGCTTGGGCGGCTCCTGGTTGTAGCGGCCGGACGCTCGCTCCGGGCCGGGCCACTCGCCAGTGCCGGTGTGCGGACGGTCGAGGACCTGGAAATGGTGGCCGTGAAGGTGGAAGGGGTGGATACCCTCGTCGTGGTTGTTGACGATGATGTCGACAATGTCGCCGCTGGAAACGATGAAGGGATGGACAGCCCCATAGACACTCTCCTCGGTGTTGTGCTCGCCCACCGTGGCGGCGGTATAAAGTGTCGGGACGTCGGGGTGCACGTAGGGATCTCCATTGACGCAGTGTCTGCTTCTAAGTTAGTTTTCCCTCCAACCTTCCTATACGACCCAAGTTCTGGTTACGAAGAGGTAACACCTACCGAAGGATACCATATTCATCCAGACAGTGTTCGAAGTTGAACACAAAAGTCTTATCCGCATCTGGCAGTATCGCGCCGTCAAGAGGCTTAAAGTGCGAGTCATCAGACGGCCTCCATTCCTCCACTACATCAGGCCTCCGCTCGCCCTCGGGGTCCATGACCAGATACCCCGTCGAGTTCGTTCGCCACGTGGAACCCGGCTTCGTATAGTCCCTGTTCTGATCTAGTGAGACAAGAAACCCGAAGTTTCGGTTGTCGCGGTCGATGGCCTTGACGATGACGTCGTAACGCTGAGCAGGCGCTACTTGCAGCTGGTAAGCAACTTCCTGCTCGACGTAGGCGGCGTCGTTCATGATGACGTTCATATCGTGAGAGTCAAAGTGGATCATGGCTGAGGACGCCGCGCCGATGTTGATGATGCGGAAACGGTAGTTCTTTCCCACCTCAAAGTCGTAGTCGGCACTCTGGCCGTCATTAAGCAGGATGCTTGAAGCGCGCGGGGGGATGCCGTTAGGGTTTTCCGGGTTGAGGAGTTCCTTTCCAAGCTTGATTGACTGGTCATGGAACCTAGCACGTGTGAGCTGAGCACGATATTATCTAAGGGGTAAAAGTTAACGTACCAGTCAGAGATAGTGAGGATGTATTCCTCGTCATATTCGCCGGCATAGGGATCCTCCGGGTCATCGATAATCATCGGTCCTCGGAGGCCGTCGGGATATTGTCCTGCTTCGTGAGAGTGCCCTAGAAATTCATATTAGGTCCCGTTTACCCACGTGTGGTAAGACTCGGATGCGCGCGGGAAGTAGAGGCTTACACCAATATGTCCCTGCCTCATCGGCCTACAAGTGGCACATGGTAAGCATCATAATTTGTCCCAGTTGCTTCCAAGGATCTAGTCAAGCTAGACGAAAGTAACTTACCAAGAACTCATAGGTAATTGAGTGGCCGGGAGGGACCGGGCACTGTGTGACAAAGCTGGGGCCGTCCATCCAGTTGGTGCTGATCTGGTTGATACCGTGGAAATGGAGGCCGGCCGTCTGATTTCCGAGCTGGTTGTTCATGTTCACCTTGATGGTGTCACCCTTGGTGGCATGGATCGTGGGGCAGGGCCACTCGTTGTTCACGCCGATGACGGGGCGCGAGAAGCCGTCTGGGGCAGCATTGACCCAGGTGATATTCCAGTCGTACTCCACCAGCCCAGCCGAGGCGACGGCTGCGAGGCTGCCCACGAGGAAGGCTCCGAGGGATGAACGAAACATGACGGATTGGCGGTTCTACTCAGCGGGTATGGCCAACACGGGACACTGGTTTCGAGGTTGAATAAAGAAGGCTACCCTTATATATATTGTAGGGACAAAGGTCACCGGGCAGTGAGGGCTGTCGGGTAGTGTAATACCGAGCGGTCTCAGCCAGGTATGGGAAGGTGTTAAGCGAGCGACTCATAAATAAAATAGAACGAAAGACAATATTGGCCGAAATGGATCTCCAAAAAAAAAGCAGTCTTGTTCCTTGAATGCAACGTCAAGAAGGGCATTCGACGGAGAAGAGAGGGAGGGCATCGTGGCATTTATACGAAAGACGGGATACGGTGTAGGCGAAGATGCATGCATGGGGCGAAGGAGAGAGGGCCCGCTCTCAAGGCCGGTTCCTTCGCCTTCATCTCACAACCACTCCCTAGGAATCACCCTGGCTGGGCATCCATTTTTGAATGTCATCAGCCCCGGCGCCAGAGCCGCACGGGGAGCAGAATATACCCCGGTCACCCTCCCCCTTCTCATGCTTCTTCGTCCTTCCTTAGGACCGGCCCGAGACGGGAAACGAAACTAAAAGCCACGCCCCTGCCCTGTAAAGAAAAAAAACACAGACAGACGTACCATCTTCCAATGCTACCACAGTGAGGGTCAGCCGCCGGAAGGAAGCGAACGCGAGCTGCGCCGGGGTGGGCGATGACTGTGCCGGGATGAGGCGGGTTGTGTCGTCTGAGCACTTGCCCATGCCGACCTGCAGTTCGAAAATCCTGTGCAGAAGAGAAATACCAAAGATCTCATCCGACTATTTCACGCGGTGGGGAAAAGCTTGGCCATCTGCTCCTCCCACGCATACACCCCCGGATGTCCGTGACAGCCTGGCTGAGACGCGCTCAGCAGCTGGAGGGAATGCGGAAGCGACGGTTCATGATTTGCCCAAAAGGAGACAAGCCGTATAATGTGGCGCCGTGACTGCAAAGCCCTTAGAGCGACATTCCGGCGCCATGGGTTGACGTTGGCTGAACACATGTGTGTAAGTGGACATGTGCATGTCGGTGGGTGCCGTGGATGCCGAGGCGATGACACGAGGTCGGCCTTGCTTCCAGTCAAGGCCTGGTCCGTATTTCTTGGTCGTTTAAAAAAAGACGAGAATTCACAAGCCCCAATGGGTGGGGATCGGCCATCTCATCTTGCAGCAGTACGAGGAGCCGCCGTGAAAGAACCTCTCGGGTTGGGTGAGCCGGACTCCACTTGCGAGCGAATCAGAACTGGAGCAGTCGGAGAAGTCACTCGTCGCCGCCAAACGATTTGTCGGCGATGGCTTGCTGACAGAAGTGGAGCCGGGGTCCCTTTGTCCACTGCGGCTGAGGTGTAGAAGCCGGGGTATGGCCCCTGTGAGATGGACGAGGCAAGGACCCGTCAGGTAGCCGTCCACAAAGCCTTCAGCGCCAGTGGAGGGCGCCATGAAAAGGAGTCCAATATTACCAGCGATTATACTTCGTGGCAGGAACCACACCGCCATGGTGATTTCATCATGCAGCCTGCGCAGAAGCTGTCGAGACTATCGATGTGATGAACTGAAAGTGGAAGGATAACGGGCCGCGCTGACTGAGATGTAGGATCCCATGCCAGAGAAAAGACGAGCGAGAGCACCACACTCTCAATGGGATGGGTATGACACAGGGCTGTTCATAAGGCACCTTGGTACGGCGCACCGGAAGCATACCAGATGATCACAAGATCTGCCACTAACGTACACAGCATCATCTCCGATGAGAGATGGCTGAGGTGAGAGGTCGTACAACAAGCGCCGAAAGGGGTCATTCTGTGCTTCTCATGACCGCTTTGGGTTTTTTGGGTGGGGGGGGGGGGAACTGCACGGATCCCTCGAGTCCGTGTCTCCAAGT